>JAZBGZ010000076.1:73411-85869 GCA_037414795.1 Stenodera caucasica
CAATATACGAATCATATTGTGCTGCCATCTCGACAAAAACGGTTGAAACTTGACTACAAAATATCAAAATAAAATAGTGGGAGAAACTCATGTGCTTTTCGAATTGTGGTAGGGAGGAATTGTAGGGGAATACATGCTAGAGTAGACAGAGATGGTGGAATGTTTGGGTGGGTACGTTTATAAACACGGTTAGAGCGAGATGGGTCCGAGATAGAAATGGGATAAATCGTCAACCAATCATTACGTGTGACAATTCTTTGGATAAATATCGAAATAATTGGTCTGATTTTTTTCTAAAAAAAATGGTCGATAAAAAAATTATTGTTGAATTATTTCTTGATAATAAAAAGAATATGGCTTCAATTTTTATGTAAGACTATCAGTTTTGTCATCAGATTCTTCCTCAATGAATCCTCTCACGATTTATTCGTTTCCAAATAGAATAAACAAAAAACTTGATGGGGAATTAAATATTTTTGTGTGCTTCAATCGGACCTTCCAATCTCTGTTTATAAATCATTTGTCATATCTAACACGAGTCAGGTAGGTGTTGTTGCCAATATAGTATTTTATATTAAAAGAGGATCATACCAAAACAATCCTTATTGCTATATAACTGTAAGGATTGTTATTATACACCTTGATGTTTTTTTGTTCGGTCGTTTTTTAGTAGTCGTCTTCGGTAAAGTGAGAGAGGCCCTGTCTTGTATTGCACTATAAATTTTATAAAGGGACAACCCCCAGCGCAATATGTCAGTGGTTGGCACCCGTAGTGATACAAAGTGGGTGGTAATATGGCCAATCTCTAGATAATGAAAGAAAACGAACCAGAGAATTTCTTTCGCGAATTATTTATTATTTATCGATTATTATTGAACATTGAAATTTATAAATAAATGAACGGATGTAAATCGAAAAATATCCGATTAAAAATTCAGGAAATCAGCTATAATTTTTGTTATATCATTGGTTTTTGTTATTCATAATAAAAACAAAAGATTATAATTGATATTATACCTATAATTGAATTGTATCGTGCTATAGTGTCAGGAAAAAATATATTTTTTTGTTTCAATTTCCAAACTAATTTGCATTTTAATTAATTATTTATGAATGATTTACGGTTTGTTATATTTGATTTAGTGCTGTGAATTTTGAATTAACAGCAGTTAATTATTTGATATAATATTTTAATTAACACTTGTAGGTATGCATTTTTGTTTTTTTCGCGTTCGAGTTTTAATAAAAAAACAAGTTGCAAAATAATATTCAAATACAATACTACTTGTCTTTTGTTAGTTACCTTGTTTGTTTTACAAGTTTAACCTTTTATATTTAATAATGTTTAGTTTTGATGTGTAGTATTTTAATAGCGAATTTAGATAAATTTATGACGTAATATTTTATTTAAATTTAGAAGTGACTGAAATTAATGTTCAGCGTTTGAATTTTTAATAAAAGACAGTCTTTTTATATTGCTGTCACTGTTTTAAAGTAATTTTACATGTAGGTTTATGCAAGATGCTAAATAGTTGACTTAACTAGAATAAAAACAAAAAATAATTTGGAAATTTTCAATTCTTATGGAGAAATAACGTTTCGGAAAGATCCGTTACTCGTCTTGAAAATTTTCAAAATTCGCCTAATTTTGCACTATAATTCGATTTGTTATCTTTAGAAAAAATAAAGATGTGATTCTAACAGATAAGATTAGTGTCGTTATTATCGATGCCGGATGTCCCATCTTTACTATACATATATTATATGTCTGCGGATTTTTAGATTTTAGCAAACTGGAAGTTTTCATTCATCATTGTCTCTATTTTTCCTAGTCAACGAAATTTCGACTTCACAGTAGCTCTTTTTTTCCCACCTTCTCTTGCGGGATAAAATTGGGAAATTCCTTAAATTACAAACTGTTAATTTTGCAAGAGCTCGATGAAAATAGTACTCGATTTTTGTTTGAGCAATAGTGGAAAATAACGCTCTCTAGAGTCAATTTATGTTTCAATAGAGATGTGATATCCAGTAAGATTAATGTCGTTGATATCGATGCGGAATGTCCCATCTCTACTATCTCTAATATAGCTGGGATTTTTAGATTTGGTTCGATTTTAACAAATTGGAAATTGTCTCGTTCATCATTGTAATTGCTTTTTCACCCTTTTATAATTTACCAACAAAAGTTCGAATTTTCAACTTGACAAGCTTATACAGCTTTAGGTATATATTTGGTTGGTGGAAAGTTTCTCCGTTACCAATAAAATCGATTTTCACAATAATTTACAATTAATAAATTCAATTTTGAGGAATGAGTAGATTTTTTTTTTGTATTTTTGATAATGCGTTTTCGGATAACAGAGTAGAATGTGGCGCCAGTTGGTTGAGTTGGTGGCTAGATGGCCTAATTGACTTCCATTACCCTATCAATTGTTATTTGTTGATTAGGCACTAAAAAGATCATGATTTATATAGGAAATACTAAATACCATTTTGACAAATAGATTTTTTTTATGGTCGTTTTCCCGCCTATATTTCTAATTTCTGTTGAAAAAAAAGATATCTAAAAGTTGTAGATAATAATTATCGATAAAGTGTCACGAATTGCGTTTATTTATACTATAATTAAGTACATAAATAATTGCACTTTTTACATGAAAAATAATTGTAATTATTTATAATTATTACGATAACAGCTGTCAACTCGAAAAAGCCTACTTTACATTATTTTGTATTTCTTCTCGTTATATTCAAAGGATGAAAGGAGGCTTTGTGATTATTTCTGAAAGCTGATTTTTAAGAACTCCACGTTTCAGATCCCCTCTAAATCTTTGTCACATGTTCAACTGTGTGAAATAATCGAAATCGGATGATTTTGAGAATCTTCAAAAATCGAAATATTCCCAGAGAATTGAATTTTCTATGGGGGATTCCTCGTAAGTTTCGATTCGAATTTAGCTCGATTGGGAGTCATCTAGTCGGTATTTTTGATGAGTGAGTTGTGTTGAGGGTTAGAATTAGAGTGCGTGTTTCGTTTTGTAGACTATGGATTTGCATATATGGCTGTAGTTTTCTCTTATTGAGGAATTCCCATTCCCATATTGGGGTATTTCTTTTCGTTCGAAACAATTTCACAGGTTTTGATGTTATTGTTTTGTGTTGTGTTTTAAAATATATGCAAATGTAATTTTAAAGTCATCATTTACGGTTGCTGCTACAGGCTAATGGCGTTTTACCAAACCAACTGCATTAATGAACTCTTCTAGACTCCGACAGACATGTTTATACCCACACGAAGTTGCACGCGCTCCGGACCATATCGCTTATTTATTATTTACAAGTACACTCTTGCATTGAACGTGACCTAGACGATGGAAGAAATCATTACATTTTTATTTCTGCATGGGCGGCTCATACCAATCATGATCGATTTTTGATTTCATATATAAATACGATCGGAATTGATTTGAATGAAAACGAAATTTCACCCCTCCCTTTTATACCAGATTTCCAATAAAATAAAATGAATTTAAACGAACTATAGTTATAATAAAACGACAAACAAAATCTACCTACAACTCAATCGGTATGATAATCGGATTGTATTTTATTGTGTGTAAATGCGACTATTCCCCTATTGACTTTGTTGAAAAATATAAACAAAGATCTCGCAAACTACACCAATCTACTTAATAAGTTTTAATAAGTTGCGTTGTTTTGTTTCTTATGTGTGTGTGTGTGGTCATTTTTCTTCAAGGCATTTTAATAAAACTTTTGCCTTCAACAAAAACAAACAGTCAGCTATCTTTCCAGATAATAGCACGCTATACAATCGACTTGATTAAATAAGCTCGTTGAATTCAATCTAAACCAAAAGCAATCTATCCAATTTTCTACTAGTCTTATCTTTTGCTAACCCTCCCCTATGATGTAACCCAATCAGAGGTCATATATAAAAGTCACGTGAACGACCTTTCACGTTACACTTTAAGATTTATTCAAATATCAATAACAACTACTATCAAAAAAAAAGAAGAAAAAAAAATGTCACTAACGTTGCTTTATATTTAGAAAATTTGTATTCGTTGATTTAAGAATGGATTAAAATAAAGGGACTCATTTAACAGCTGTATGCAGTAAATTGTTATTCTTCTATAATTAATCACATCTACTTTGACTGTTTAATTTTGTTTGAAGTGACATGCTACAAGTTAAACTAGAAGAAATACAGGGGTGGATCTAGCGCTCTAATCTCTACAAATCCACAGAACCCTTCTATTTAGACGGGGAAATTGAGGCTATCCTATTATTGAGCCGATAGGTTGCAAAATATTCCTTCAGATCCATCATTTCCGAGATTTGAAAATAGGTGATTATAGAGGGTGCAAACTTCAGAAACTCCTCAAGAATGTGTTGAACTCAAAATAAGTTTCGCGACATTTTTGCTCGCAGATACTTTTTCATGCTCAAAGATCAGCATGTAAAATATTCAGAGATAAATTGGAAATTGTCGTCAGGTAGATTACTTAATAATTTGCTGTTGTAGCTTGTTTTTTGCTCGTTAGACTCTAGATCGGTTCCAAGGCGATTAGAGCTTTTTTTTGTTGGAGATACCGCGAATTTACTCTAAAATCAACATTAGAGCTTAAGCGAAAGCCTCGAAATTTGGTTGATTTCCTGTTATTTTTTTGGGTGGGAAGTTCTATCGATTGATGGAATTTTAGTTGTTTTTTATATAAAATTATATCTAGAAGATGTATATAGGTATTTATGTAGTCTTATTGCATTATAAGATGGTTTTAATGGTCAATTGAACTCGATAATGACTTGTGGTTAGAAGAATTCTAATTGGTTTGTCTCACTATAAGAAACCGACCAATCACAACAATCAACGATTCTACATAAAAATTTTGTACAATCCATTGGCTATTTTCATTTTATTCTTACAACAATTACGAATTAACCAAATATGAAGGTTTTAATTAAGTAATCGATAGTTGTTGTATTTTGTTGAAATTCTTAGAATTAACAACAACAAGTTAAAATCACTGATTAGTTGTTGTTATCTATAAATAATAGAACTAGTGTCGTCCTTACAAGGGGCAAAAATTCCAACTGTTGGTTGATTAATAAGAACAATTAAAGGATGTGTTTGATTCAAAGATGGAAGCGACCGCACAACTAGTGAATAACTGAAATGGTTCAGATTTCAGCTAAACAGGCATTGCTCATAATAATGACGTGTAAACAATGTCAACATTTCCTTTTTCGTAATTCTAGGTACGGATAGTTTTCTTTGTTGTTGTTGTTGTTGTTAGGAGATCAGCCCCGCGTGCCATACCGTTATAGCGACAATTGTAATCAACTTGAATCTTAATTAGTTGACCACCCAAGAGGATAGTTTTATCCCGGGAGGCTGTTGTTTGAGCGCGCGGTGAAATCAGTCTCTTGCTGCAACACCTTTACCATTAGCAGGAGCTAATGATACACTATTTTTAGCAAATTAAAAATAAAAAACAACAACATTAATGTTGATGTTTCTTGAGGGACATATTTAAAACAAATTCAGATAATTGTTGATTGTTTAATTCAATTTTCTTTCAAATATAAATACAGTGGCTCATTATTAGTAAGGCAAAAGGACTAATTAAAAAATTGAAATAAATCATGCAAGCCAACGAGTTGGTTGTGTTTATCTGATGGTGTTTATAAAAAGACGATTGCGAAGTAGTCGGCAACGAGACTGATAATTGAAAATATAAGAAAACATTCTTTGAACTTCTGCACGTTGCTGAAAAGAATCTCGAAAGAAATTTTCTAGATGTAGATGATTTTAAATCATTTTATTTTATTTATTTCATGTACTTTATAGTATATGTACTCGAAAATAAAAAAAAAAATCTCGAAAAATGATATTTTATGTGACGTTCATGATTCTACATGATTTAAAGATTTAAGATGAAAACAAAACAATAAGTAAACGAGAAATCTTCTATCCTACCATATACTATATACCTATATTTGTATGTATGTGTGTGTGTGTAGATGATATAAAATGGGATCAGTAAAAATTAACAAAAATACAAACACACAGAGAGAGAATGGAATTCTGCTCGCATGCGAAAGGAAACAAAAACCAGCCCGAGTTTGCCATCCTGAAAATCAAAATAAAAGAGATGAATAATGGCGTCAGACCTGCTGAACCTGTATTTCATGCTCCGTCGTCTTTATTTAAGGTCGTCACATAGTTAATTTTCAAGACGATGAAATTGTATTTTTAATTGCTTCAATTATTTTTATTATTACTGTATTATAAAGAACGGACTTTTCCTTCATTATATATTGGCTCGAATTTTACCTCAAATTGAGACATTATAATCATATATTGTTGTTGTTATTATTAACTTGCTTAATAACCTCAAAATTCACGGCTATTATCGGCTTTATTATAAAGATTGTCGTTTTTTTTTTTGTTTTCGTTTCATTTTATGATGGGGAGCTTCATCAACTGGAACCGTTCAATTTTCGCGAAACGTACTGATTATCGCGTCCACCTTTACGCACGATTACGTTTTTGAATATTAACTAATTGTACCAAATTTCGGTTAGTAGTTTTTCCGCTATAATTGAGTAGTAATTCATGCCAAAATAAAAAAAAAGAGTACATATAGTATAGTTCTCATATTCATAATCACGTTACTCTGGGCGTAATAAGCGCAGTTGTAGGTACAAATGAGAAATTGCGCCCGGCCGCAAACATAACTCGACACAGCCGGCAAGTATATCACAACCCCTATTGTGAATTATGTGTAATGAACATTGTGTTTATTTAATCTAAAATTTAATACCAACTATAAAATAGATGGGCGACTGAATCTCACTGAATCCCCTGAAAAATTACCGTTCCGATATTTGATGGGAGGCGATTTTTCCCGATATCGATAATCGATTGGTGGCAATTATTTATTGTGTCGAATTTGCGATATTAGCAAACTAATTACAAATTGAACAATTTAATTGTTGATTTTTGTTAATTTATTTGGAATTTTTTTTTCAAAAGGCTCTATTTTTTTAATAGAGAGCCAGTTTGAAATTTATTGTCTACAGGATTACCTATGCAATGTTCAAGTATACGGCTTTATTAATGTGAATTTATGTTCAACTGTCATTTTGTTAATCAAATAGGAAACCTGTACTACGCAAAGCATGTTGTGGTGGTGCATGAATATACAATATATTCCAGTTCAAGATTTCTCTTCGATAAACGAGCGAATTTACTTTGGCCCGATCTACAGTCCGTTCCTTTTAACTTTTCAATTTCTCATACAGCCCTTATTTTTGAAAAAAAATGGAAATAAGGGATCTTTAAAAGTTTGTCTGTTATCAAAAAAGAATGAGGAGGATGTATTTATTAACCAAAAATCGTCCCCTAATTTTTTCTCAGATGACATCAAAAAATTAATTATTAATTGAAGAGAAAAAATTTTTCGAAAATTTGTAAAAAAGTATCGATGGAATTTTATTCTCGCATTAGTGGAAAAAAATATTTCGACTGATTATGATAAACTAGAATAATCAATGAAAATAAAGTTTTACAATATATCCCGTTTCGTTTCAATTCCATTGATTAGTTTTGCTCATCACTTTTGAACGTGAATACGATAGTTTTTTTCAAAATAAATAATTGTGTCTCATTCTTTTTTGATTCGATGAAAATTCAGAAAATTGATCTTGATTTTTGACCCATTTCCGAATTAGCCCAATGGGTTTTTTCAAATCCCAATAAGCTTCAAAGATCCCACTTAAGTCATTTCCCATTTGCTTTAGAAATTGAGAGATTTTCGAGAAATTTAAAAGTTAGAGGGAACGGACTGTAGAATAAGTCGCAAAATTCGTATTATTCCATAAAATTTGATTAAATTGTATCCATCCAAGACGAAAAAAAAAATGACAACGATAAATCTCAATTTTGTTATAAGAAATTGTAGGCGCGTTAATCTATATTGATGATAATTGCGAATTTGACCCTTCTATAAGTGCACGGAATGCCGCAATCTCCCTATTCCAGTATTAAGTATGGCGTAAGAACTCGAAATGGAGAATTAGAAGTTTGCAGAGCTTAGGGCTGACATTAATTCGAAATTTAAACCGAACATAAATTAACTTATATGAATCTTTGGACATTTTCTCTCTACTATAATATAACAACTTTGAAATTGGTAAATTTACGATCATCGACAAGTTCACAAAAAAAAATAAAATAAAATCGAGAATCGTTTAGTGGTTGGGGTGGGTGCGAACGGTGTCAATGGTCATTTATAATAAAATCGGATGTAATATGTTTGGGTTACGGGTCCCGGCCTAGAGTGCAGTGTTTATTGGCCGTTTCATTTATGTTGGTGTTTAATCTCTACTTTCGCCCTTCCTCTCTAGCCCATCGAGCTTCTCTGCTATATATGTATGATGGTGTGTTAGTGTTGGTGTATATATTGTAAGCCCGGTTACAACCAATTTCCAACTCGTGCTCTATCATCTTCGTCAGCTACAGTTACCGGATTGTGCTTGGAAAAGAGATGTGCACAAATACATCGTTTCGAAATTGCTAGGGACTTTCGATAATTTAAGTGTATGCATGTTCTATCGCTTTAGGCAAGTGCAAACCGAACTGTCTGATCTAAAGCTCGACGGGGAATTAAATTGGCCAAACTAAAATCCCTATATGGTAAATAGTTTGGTATACAGAGAGGAAGAGATTTGTATATGTAGTTTGATGCGTTTCTGCATTTTTCAAATAGACGAATGACCGATACAATTGTTAAATTGCGCTAAAAACACTATAAGCCCTTTATTCAAATTTATGTTATATCCATTGATGGTATAAACAAATGATGGAAGCGAGGGCGTTACTGGCCTATCATTATTCAGTAAATGAACGGGATCTGTTTCAAGTTTCTATAATTTAATTCAGAACACATTCTTGATTTTCTTGAATTGCTCGCATTTATTTGCGGCGAGTGTTTATTTATATGTGACATGCAGAGATAGGTATGTGCATTTTGATTTTCTTTTATGACAGCCGTTCGTCATTTTAATGGGTACAGGTTTTCTTACTGGGAATTATCAAGAAAACAATTTTTTCTCTTTTTTTTTTTCGTATGTGGTTTTTTTTTTGCTAAAATCGCATTGTTCGCGTGATTCTTTAATGATCGTGTTTAAAACTATTATAGAGTGCAGTTTAAAGAAATAAGAGTTGCGCATGTGGTTATATAAAAATTCCATGCCTTCACTAAATATATATTATCGGGGTATATAACAACGTAAACATACCCTTCGGGATAGATCACCACTATTAAAGTGATGATTATATAATGTTGATTTAATTCAAATACAGACGGGTATAAATATCGATATTACATTTTGATACTTATATTATAAAATAAATCGCGAGATAGTCTGATTGAGATCGTTACTGAATAAGAATCGGAGGCGGAGTTCGTAATGAAGTTTCTTTCTTTAGATGACAATTTAAGGCGTTGGACGCAACGGCAAGTGTCTCATTCCCGGGGACGATCACCAAGGGACAAGGTGGCGCGTCTTCTCAACCCCCTAGCCTCAGGTTCCTTCCTTCCTTCCACCCTTATATATATATATAATACCCCGTCTACTCTGTCTGGCACGTCCCGCTAAAGATATATTGCTCCCAGAGCCTCGTACATAATTTCTGTTGAGCTCGGGGCCGCCCGTTCCCCAATCGTGCTACGACTCTGTCTTGAAAATGTTGGTTTCAGATGTTGCACCCCCGCCTACTCTCCTATATAGGTATACAACACACACACACATACACACATATTATACATACATATACAAACCACTAGTAACAGCCAATATCCGGAAACGATATCGAATAAAATGTCGTTCTCTCAACCGACTCTCATATACCCAATCAAATAGTATTTTTGTCACAATTCTTCAGTTGTTTCTTCCACCAGTTCTTTATCGTTACAATTAACTGTCACACCAATTTATTAATTCCGTTAACTGGCTCGATAAAGTTCGGAAGAGGGTGAACAATTTCGATCTATATAAAATGGAAATTGAAGTGTCACATCTTTTTGTCTTTTCTTTTTTTTTGTTTTTCGTCTTCTCTATTTCATTTCTTTTTTTCTTCTCTGAAGCCTGTGGCGTTGTGATGTAGTGCCAACTAGAGATAACTGAAGATTGATGAAGGTGTACTAGAATAAGGAGAATATTTCATTCGAAAAATGCTTTGTCTTTCGCCCCCTTTCAAGATTCGTCCTTTTATTTTATTTTTTGTTTTAAATACCTTATGATATAGTTGCTCAAACGTATAGGTAAATTTTAAACAATATTCGAATATATTTAGATTTATATGTTTGCGTGACTACCACAATTCTTCCTTCTATTCTTCAACAAATATTCCATTTATTATTTATTATTGTTTTGGTTGATATATGTATTCATATGCATTTTCGTTGTGGAGCAATGTTGGCTCAATTCCTCCTGCAAGAATCTCAAATCTTTTGTTTTTCATTTAAAACAAAGACAAGTTGATAAG
Organism: Stenodera caucasica; assembly: GCA_037414795.1. Taxonomy (NCBI): domain Eukaryota; kingdom Metazoa; phylum Arthropoda; class Insecta; order Coleoptera; family Meloidae; genus Stenodera; species Stenodera caucasica. Next base: position 83,988 of record JAZBGZ010000076.1, read on the forward strand.
ATGGATGGGACCGGTGTCGGTTCCGATTCGTGTCACATGTCTGTTCGATATTTTTTCATATGTATTTCAATTATTATTACAGTTTAGAGGTCGAAAAAATTCCCACTATACACTCTGTTATTTGCAATTTTCGGTGATTTCAATGGTGGAATTTTGAGAAAATCGCATTTATCGATGAAAATTTCAGGACACCCCTTCGATTTTGGCTCACTTTCGAATAAAACTATTGCTTATCGTTATCTGACTACTATAGCCAATTTCCCACAGTTGATAAGTATTAAACCAAAAGACATACATATCGGCTGAACTATCGGATTACTGAATCCAATTACGCGAGCCGCATAAGGTGAATGAAATCATGAAATACCATGGATACAGATGTACGATACGTAAATATGTGTACAAGTCTTTCGATACTTAATTAGCAACATTGCATTCCGATTTCGAAAAATCCGAACTATATAGCGAATTGAAGAGAAAAAAAAAATACAAAAACTGAAAAACAAACAAATCTCTATTCTTATTATATTCGCTTTTATGTTGAAAATTTTATCAACGATACTGGGGACTTTATTCACAAATGCAATAACACAGGAGAGGGTCCAAAATAGGTATCATTTATTCAACATTTACAATACGTAGCGTGCCTACAGGCTGTCTCACATCTATCTCAATAATTCACATTTTTCTCTACTCTCCACAGTTGATTTCATCAATTCATTCTATTAAACTGCATCTTATTCTATAATAAATCAAAAATTAAGAAGAAGAAAAAAAACGATCAACTTCATATCAAATCAAATGATTCGATATATACGAACATTATATTTATTTTCTTCAATAAAATCGAATATAAATCCACCAACAAGGTGAGTGCAGATTTAATTTATGCGAGATGCAGTTTTGTAGTCATGGAAACACATTTGCATGAACCTTTAGTAAAAGGAGCATGTATGTTAGCGACTAGTTCGCAAATACAAACAATCTTGGTCAGGGCCAATAATTTTTTTCAAATATCACAACTAAGAAGAGTTTCCATCATTTACATCGAAATAGATCCGAATTGTTATTTCTTGTTTATAAACAGTTGAAGATATATTTAGAATAGTCTGGGGGGCACCGCTTCAATTTACTAATGCACATTTACATATGTAAATGAAGTGCATTATTTGATTGAGAGATTCTGCTTTGAATATGAATTTATCGAATACGGTTCTAATTTGATTTATTTCTTTAATTAGATGCGAATATTGTGAATTTTACGAGTAACCTTCCAAGAATAAGGGATACAATCAGAAGTCTCGGTAGCAAAAGAATTGTCTTTAATGAAATTCTGATCTATAAACAGTAAACACCCACTTGTATATATTGCATGTTGGGCTATTATACACTTCCTAACAATAAGTTTAAACTATGATTAACGACCTCTGAAGATTTATCACAATATGTACAGTTTTGAATCATTATCGCCACATTAATTATAACAAAAAAAATTTAATAATGATGATGATAAATTTAGTTGATAGTTGATAATAGTGAAAATCGTTTTTTCTATATATTGGAAATGATCTCGCAGCTGCTGTTGTAGAGAATCCGGTCGCGGATAAGAAATAAGAAGTGCCGCATAAATGCATTGATCATTCGCTAGATCGGGTCCTGGCTTCAATGTTGTTGTTGTTGTTGTTGTTGTTATTCCTTAGTAGAGAAGAAAGAGAGAAACGGGTTTAAGTCTGGGATACTTTCGGCTTTGAAAAATGCTTTTTGCATTAAGCTGCCTGCCGAGAATAAAGACGTTTGCGGTGTCGAGAGTTGACCAATGTTGTCTGTAAAGGTGCGTTGTTTAAATTTTCTCTTATATACGTTTGCAAATAAATCCAAAAAA
>JAZBGZ010000077.1:0-33840 GCA_037414795.1 Stenodera caucasica
GACAGACAAGTCGAGAAGTTTGTAAACAGATCGAACGACTCTAGAACACCCTCAAATATTGTTGCACGATCACAGGTTGATATCCATCACATCTGTGGATTTCTATTCGGTGAACTGCTTCAAGTATCAATTCGCGAACTAAACTATCGAACGAATGATGCAGTTTAATTGTTGCAAAATTAGAAGGGTCGCTCAATATTATTCGCACAGATTTGTTGGTGAATTCTGGCGTAATTGCAACAATTCGGTCGACATGCAGAGATTACTCGACAATGAAGCGGCATTTTCGATTTGATGCCGCAATGCCGAGAGAAAACGACAATTTTACACTAGTAGAGCTCCTTATTTATACGCAGCTCTAGTTACCACATTCAAATGAAGCAGTGAATATTGGGAGACTTTGAATGCGATGAACTGAAATCTTCTCTATATGCGAACAGAATTGCGAAATAGAACAATCTGGATGAATTTTTTATATTTATTGTAGATATATATTGTTTGAAGTAAAGGGGGAATTAATGCTCGGAAAGAGCCTTGAGGCCGACTTGACGTTCCAACATTCCCGACTTTGTAATAGAATGGAGACCATCAGAAATATTATAATCAAGCTTTTAATGTTTCTGAAATGTTAAACTTGTATATTTAATTCGGTAAGCGGCTACAGGCGATCGGAGTTTCTGATGAGATTCGAAAAAAACTCCAAGAGCCGCACAGATAAGGCCCAAAAGCTCATTTCAAGTTTCGCTAAAACAACACTGGTAAAAATTCGATTAATTTCTCGTAATTGTCGGATTTCGGACTGTCGATCATTGATCGATTCGATGCCTTAATAAGCTCAACACGTGTCAGATTTGTAATATTGAAATATCATCAGATAAGCTGACGGTGATGGCTCGTCGAATTTATGATTTCCCCCATTCGAATCCACCTTGATTACCGATTCTCGATATTCCCCAATATTTGCTGAAACAACTCCATAATACGAAATAAATCGCAGAATTCGGCCATCTAAGAGCTAAATTCAGAATTGAAGAGATCTCGCAAATTCGATCTAAAACGTTTCAAAGGAAAGCTTTTAAAAATTAATTGAATTTATTAACGGAATTGCTATATATAAGTCCTTTGCTCAAAGTACAATTGAATCCATAATCTAGTGCAACGAAATCGAGTTTCGTCAAAATTTAAAAGGGAATTCTATTCGAATGCAACCGTAATTATCTCGAATCCTCAACCGAAACGAAATCGCCTTAAATTACAGCATCTCTTCTATGATGTGGGGGTGGAAAAATATTCGGGTTAAATACTACAATGTAGCACCAATCTACTTGATTACAGATTCTAGTTAATTACTTTGGGAATGATTTACGTTTTCTCTGTGTGTGTTTATAGAGATGGGGTCTCGGTAATAATCCGGTTCTTCTACCAGAAAATAGCACCATCACAGTCAACTACGCCACTGTTCTATAATAAATCGTGCTATTTGTCTGAAGGGTGTGTCGCTTAATTGTAAACCAGTTACACCAAATGTTGGAACAACTAATATCAACTCGACTATTTTGTCCTATCTTAACAATGTGGTTAGAAGGGCTGATAAAGGGTATGCTCAAGAATTTGTAGATGGGCTAAAAACAGTTGAATTTACACATATCTCTATCGTTATTGTTATCGATCACATGAATCATCAATACCAACAAAATACAACAAATTTCCCATGACTTATAATAACAGTAATTGAGGAATATCGATGAGAACTAGAGGGATTGGAGCGAGAGTCTCACCTTTCCCACTTTAAGGTCAATCTAAGGTTTCATTAGATCGATAGTTTATCACATGACAGAATGGAAACATTTCGGAGTTCCCTGAGGAATTTCCAGCCGACTTTGCCACATTCCCGAAGAAAATCGCACAATCTTCGATATAAAAAATCCATTTCTATAGTTCCAAGAGCTATTCCGGCTATTACGATGCCGATATTCGGTTATAGCGTAATTTCCTGTTATCTAGATTGACTTCGATCCTGTCAATATTTGACACTCAATCGATCTTGACTTGTTTTCCGAGCGTTATTGCATTTATCAAAAACAAAATTATTGGAGAAGAGATCCGTGAAGAGTCTCGCTGGAAAAGAGCTTAGCTAAATCAAAATAAATAGGACCTATTCTATATATTCTTTTGAGACTTTCTCCGGTGGGATTTCTCGGAATGCTTGCTATTATTGTGACGGCTATCAAATTTCGACCGTCTTCGAGCCAGTAATGGAGCTTAGTCTGATATTTAATAGGGTGTCGCATTATGGGGTTGTTACCCACCATTCAAGCTCTGATCGACTGCGTGCTAACACCACTTCAAATAGAATCGCCAATAATAGAACAAGATCTCGATCTAAATTGATCAACTTAGATTATTTGTAAGGTTAAAACTGGAATTATGATTGTTATTGGAGACTGAATAATATATAGAATTCGACCGAAATAACAAAAAAATAATAATAATAAGAAAATAAAGTTTGTCCGCAGGGGTGCGTGCCAGCTCCTTTAAGGGTTGGAAGGTTGTAATGAAACTGGCACGCTTTCTCGCAGAATTATCGTTTGAACGACATGCACGACTTATCATTTCTGACGTCAGAAACCTCATCAGAACTAATCAATAAGTTTACTAGTAATTTCCATCAATATGGGTGACTTATTAAAATTTTACAAAAATAAATTGCTTCTCGAACGCTCAACATCTACCAATTTATTTTGCTGTTATTATTTTTTCTGTGTGTGTGTGTGTGTGTGTGTGTGTTTCGAGATGGGATTCCCTCAGGATTTCCTCCAGCCGATTGTCCGTCTTTCTGTTATCACAATAATCGTCGATTCTATTTAAGCGACATAATAGCCGATGAACTGTGCGTAGGAGAACGTAATTAGATGAAGTCGAGCCAAGCTAGCCAAATAAGATTATCTTTTAGTCTAGCGATGTTCCTCCCAGTTGGCCCTATCTTACATCCCAGTAGACATTGTACAACAAAAGCTACAGCAAACTTATTTTACTAAAACAGCCGTCTGTCTTTTAGAGAATTCTCCATTGCGTTAACTTTTTGTCGTTGTTTCAACTTTTTCCAGTACCGGAACAGAGACAGCTGCTTGCAAAATTTCCAACACGCCAAACTCTCTCAACTGGTGAAAGCGTTTAGTTCGACTATAAAAAAAAAAACAACAATTGACGAGTCGTATTTTGGGCAGGCGAGGAGACTAATTGACAAATCGTACGCCCACTATTATATCGTCTTGAGAGAGAAAAACGGCGCTTTAATTTCACCACAAGTGAAACTGGGAGAATTGATGATGGAATCGCGTACCCGCCCCTATTTGAATCGAACATTTTAATCTATCAAACGCTGACTTTTCGGCGTTTTTTCGCGGCAATTCTCCCGCAAATTCAACTACTGGAATGGCGTTTCTATCCGCAAAGTCGCGTCAAACCGACCGGATAATTACCGTAACAAACCGCATTTGTGACGATGACGTCCCCGTTTTCGAAAGCTCTAGATAACGTAGATGCGGCCATCGGGATTTTGACGTTGGAATCACAGATATGATTCAATTTCAAGCGTAATAAAGACGTTAAATTCGGAAATAAACGACATGAGATTGAATCGAAAAAACGACTATAGTTGAGATTCGTTGGATTTAATGAGCGTATCCCCGAAAAATGAAAAAGTACGCAAGAAAATTAATTGGTACGAAATTGCGGATGAAATGGAAGCGAAATAATGACAGTCTTTAAAACAATTTAGAACTTTTCGTTTGTAATAAGTTTTTTACAAAAAAAAATAAAATAAAATTGGAAAGACAATATTATCTCGTTTGTGCGTCCAAATTGAGTTCCTTAAAGGAAAAATATCGAAATTAACTCAATTTCGTTCCGGAAATACATATATAACTCGATAAAAATGTCCAAGATTTGATACAAATAGAATTACTTCGACTCGAATATGGGTAGAAACAATCGAATGATTTTATCAATTGCCGACGAAATTTGGAAATATTCCAAATTGGGGATTAATACAAACAAACAAAACCAGAAAAACCTGGTAGGGTGCGAACACAATTCGTTCATTGTGCGCGAATCTAATTGGATAATCTGATTGACAGAACCATTTTCCTTTTGAAATAAAAACAAAAGGCAATATTGCTTTAAGCATCGCAAAATTACAACGACCTTCGTGCCAAGAATTACAAGCCACAAAAATGTACGACATTTTCCCCCCTATTATTTTTATTACAAAAACAACAAGAAACTCAACGAGTTTGAAAAATATGCCCGGTCCCAATCAGTTACCAGACAGAAGAACTGTATCGTTTTCTCTATCTCCAACTTAAAACTTCTATCACGAGTTTATCTTCCAGCAAAATAGGAATGTCATGATAAATTATGTTGTTTGTTGGATTTCGGTCGACCCACAGTCTGATAGAGGGAAATTTGGGGGATATTTATATTATTCCCATCGACAACAACAAAAACTATATTTTAATCGATAATGTTGCGATATTACTGGACTATTTCGGGGGAAATTGGAGCTCATCTCGAACGTGAAATAAGCATTTAAACTGCATAATTTGGAAGATTAAACTGATAGAGTAACGGCTTCGCATCAAGCGCGATAAGCGCATCTTCCTCTCTATAAAGATGATCCCAACTTTAGTTACACGCATCTTAATTATCACAAAAATGATGCCACATCATCGTAGATTATTGGTTTTTGTTTTCCCGTCGATTCGTCAAAGGAGCCAAAGACAACAATCGCAGATATCTTCAAAGGACTTTACAATGGAGAATTTGATCCGGTTTTCGGATCCTCGTTCGGAGTCTTTATTTGAATTTATCGATGATTGCCGGCAATAAAACAGACTTACCACAGGGTAAATAGTGACAATTGTGACTCACCTATTCCAGTAGCGGCGCACAATAAACACAGACTAAAAATACTTATTACGGCCATAATTTGTTTTGTCGTGATCAGAATCGTGCAGGATTCGAAAATTGGTAAATAATAATGAAATAAACTAAACTAGAGAAACTCCGGCTTCTCCATCACTATATGAAAATGTCAGCACTTTCACATCGCCGATAGGACATCACTTTTTCGAAAAAATTCCCCAAAGTTTATCTATAAATAGTTCGTTCTAAACAATTTGTCTCGAATTATCCCAGATTTTTTGTTAGATAATTACATTGTTAGTCGATACGGTTTATTTAGCGTGCGAAATTAAAGTTAGCGGGTGAATAGATAGCACATTGTTGTGGGACGCGACAGGTATCCTGGAGTAGTGCGGGAATCCTGCAAACTGAGTCGAACGCCACCCTGCCATAGACGGAGACCCCCGAAACTGCCCCTTGTGTAGCACAGGCGCGTCACCACCAATCCATAACACGCCAACCCCTACGAAGACGAAAATTTCCAACTTGTAATTTGTACATGCCATTTTATAATTTATATAAACGTTTAACCAATCCACCTAAAAGCATTCTAAAAGCAACAACTGGAGAGAGAGAGAGAAAAAACGAAAAATTCAAAACAGTTGAAAAAAAAAAAACAAAAAACAAAAGTCGATCCCTTCGAGTTTTGTACAAACATTCCGATTTCCAGTCAATTGGAAATTCGGAGAATAGCGAACGTTAGACGGATTCACCCCATCGCCAGATTTATCGGTAATTTTGTACGATTTCGTCTGCATTCTCTTTAATCGCCCCGGACGGCTTCCTGCGGCTCGTTTTACCAGAAAACTCGCCCAACTGTCGACTTTCTAGTCAATTGTGACGGACGCAAATTGGCGAACTTCAAAGCAAACTGCACGTAAAACACCAACCCCAATAATAATAATAATAACAATATTGTTAAAGTTAATGGTGGGTGTGGGTTTTGGATATTGTCGAGAAAATGTATTACAGCGTTTGAATTATGGAATTTCCTGCTGAAAAAGACGAACTCCCACTCCAATTTCAAGTAAAATTGCTTTGAGATTTCCGACGCTTTCATATCAGAAAAACACAAAGTATCTTATTATAGAATATTTATTTGTATTATTCCGGTATCGCAATAATTTCCGGAAATTTTCCCAATAAAGGTTGATAATATAGCCGAAATTATCAATGGGACATTTGCGATTTGTTGAAGTCTTTGATAGTTGTTAGTCATGTCAAATCGAGATAGGTCTTTGATCGTTGTTGAATTACGATCGCTATCCCCTTCGGACTAGTTTATTTTCCTCTCAACATCACCCCGAATTTCGGCCCCTTCAAAAACCAACATCGCATCAACTTACACACCCTCTAGCAACACATTTAGGGCTTGTTTATCGCAAAACACACAACTCACTCTCGATATTTTCAACCCTCTTCAGCTGCTCTATATATATATATTTATATAGAAGAAATTTTCCGTAATTCAGACGTTCAGTTCATTTTGTATAGAATTGACCGGACACTCTATTCATGCTGCCGTTGCGGCATGTTTATAAACAAACCGTACATGTGGAAGACAACCCCTATTTCTGTATTATTTGCATAGAATTCCATGGAAACGTGCCGCATCATCCCCGAAACTTCACCACCTCAACAACAACTCCACAACGAATCAAATCCAAAACTACAGTTCAAATTAAACCGCATTATTGTATATTCTGTTATTGTCGCTATTTAACATAAACACGACGAAAAGTCGATGATAATAATAATGATGATAATAAATGGTAGAATAGGGTGGATTTGGTTGGATAAGCCGGCAATATTGGGCGGTCATTCGAATTTTGGGCGAATTCGTTTAGACTAAAGCCTGATTTTTCGGTATAAGTCTTTGGGGAGGCACCCTCAATAACATACTTATTGTTAACTTTAATCGAAACACAAAGAGTAGCAAATTTAATCGAAATCTCTCTAGACATTGCCGCTTTATAGTCTAGTTGTTGACGAAAATTCCCACAAAATCGATAGTAATTACGTCTAGTGAATTATTCATTTGTAAATATTGAATGTCTTGTGAAATCATCGGAAATCCAACGATTTTATTATTACGAAATTTCGATTTTAATCGAGAATTGTTGGCAATTCCGACTGATTGGAATGAAAAATTGATCAACCGATAATCCGTCTCTTGACATTCATTAATTGACTTATTGATACATGAATCACGTCCATCTATTTCAATTCTGTTGATAATCTCTGGATTGGAATTGCGCTTTTTGATATGCAATATCATCGAAATAAATCCATATTTGCGATATTGAGAAATTCCCATCTCATATTTACGTTTATTCCAAGACAATACCGCTTAATAAAGCGACTGCATTACGTATATATATAGAAGTTGAGAAAATTCCTAAAGTCTCTCACCTTCAACCTTTTCCGGACTGATGCATACGTGTCGTGAAATTTCCACATAATTTCCCGGTGAAGTGCTCTCTAGACTATTTAACGTCAATTATGCTAGTCTCGGAGATTGATCAACTGTTGAGTTCGACTAATGGAGAGAACGAAACAAAAAAATCGTGAAGGACGAAGAATTGGATCGATAGAGAATTGACTGTTGGCCAAAGGAAATCGTCCAGATGTCCACATAAAGTGACAAACTGACTCGAATCAGCATTTTTTCTCGTATGTCTACAATTTCGAATAAAAGTGGGTGTTTTTGATGGCGACAGACGACAGAAGTTTTCCAGTGCGTGCACGCAATCGGAAATAATTCAATTTGATCCGATTAATTCGCTTTACGACACGATTAACTGATTAAAAACGAACGGACAAAGCTCTAGTTGATGTGTAGAAGCAGCTTGATATGTCTCCAACGGCACAAATTTTATTTATTTATTTATTATTGGATTCGCGAAAATGCGCTAGAATTTCGGAGTATTGTTAAAATTTATGCGGAAGTCGCTAAGAATTCCATAAAAAATTCAATATTTTATTATCTCAGAGACTTCCGATGCATCTTCCGCTGTATTTTTCTACAACATTCGCGTTATGTGGAATTCTTGACGTGAATTGAGGTCGAAATCAATCTCCAAAATCATCACAAGCTTCTTTTCAAACAACATCATTAATTAACGCCGAACTAAACTTCTTATCAGATCCGATGATAAACAAGCTAAATGGAATTAGAGATTCTAGTCGAGATATAAAAAAAAATGCTTCTATCTCCCGTTTTTGTTGTTGTTACTTCGAATGTAATGTGTTCTACTTTAATTCTTGACATTTCGCTAATTCGACTCGCATTAAACTCAATGCCCTTATGAAAACAGATAAAGTACATGTCCCTTTTCTCATTCGACTCGTTACGTAACATTAAAACATCTGCAATGCGCTCGAACACAACATTCAATTCAACCATCTCAATCTTTCTCAATTTCAATCAATCACTCAACTATTAACCGTCATTTAGTTAAGTTACGATCGGTAATTAAGCGGATATAGTTCAGTAAAGACTAGTTTCGTTGACGTTCATTATTAATAGTGGGATAATCGAGCGCAGAAAGGCTGTATGTATTTCCGCAAACAAGTCAAATGAACCCCCAGTTGTGGATACTGAACTGGGTAAATGTTTCGTTTATTATTACAAAACTTTGAGACTGTCTCAACTATAATTTGATAGTTGAGTTCTTGTTATACAGTTAACTGGTTTGTTAGCGCCACCGCCTACAATTATAATTAATGGTCGCAATACAGAGGTTTTCAGTGTGGGGTTTGTATCGAATTGATTGCAAATTACGGTGATTTTCACCCAACAGCTACCATTGACAGTTTATATTTCTATTTAATTGTTTTTTTGTGTCAGCTTTGATATTTTTTTCTATATGAATTTGCTTTGAAACGATTGGAAAGAATTGAAGTGGATTGGACGGCTTCGATTAACGTTGACATTTTCATTTAGAAAAACTCAGTTTTTTTTTCGATTTTGAAATACTAATTTCGTTCTATGCTCGACTTCACCAAAATTCTAACATTATTTATTCTCTCCCCTTTATTATTATTGTGAGCTTAAATAAATGCAATAGTTATTCAAATCCTGTAGTTGCCAGACAATATTGTTTCAGACAAACTTCAATATTGTGTAAACTTTCCCGGAATATATGAAATCGTAAAATGTAGCGTTACGTAAAATATGTCAGATACAATATGAAAAATCCTCCCCTAAATGTACGTATAAGTCTCTATATAGTGAGTTTTGCGAATAGGATTCCGTAATTGGAAACGTTATTTTCGAAGGACTTCACCCCATTTTTGGGGATAAAAGCCGTGTTTGAGTGTAGCGACTAATCGATAGATCCACTTCGATCTACGAATTCGGGTCAATTGGCTGTATAATGCGATAATTTGATGAATATTGTGATAGTTTAACGAATATACGGTAGATTTTTCTCTCCGGATATCCAAGTGCGGACATATTATAAATCTTGGCACGAACACAACGGGCCCGGATATGCCAACTTGATACTCGTATTGAGTTTAGAGACAGCGAAAATATCACGCATCCGACACTAGAATCACAGGCCCAAAACCGAAACCACTCACCCTTATTGCTGTATGTGTGTGTGTGTGTGTGTATCTTTTCCAAACTCAATCTAAGCCATCACTGTCGCTGTAATTCAATGCAAATCAGCTATGTTGTGGAATTTCAACACAAACTAGAAATTGTAAAGGAAATTGACTTGATTTTCGACAAATTTCAATAGTTGAAGTTTCCAACAAATCTAATAAACTAACTGAATTCATGTTATAATTATTAAAATTGCCAGGATGAAAGGATAATGAATAGATTTCACTTTTGAATGGAGTTTGTTGAATTTAATTTGAGAAACGGACCGATCAACACCCTACCCTCTAATTCGGAATCGGGTTATTCGCGACAATTGCCAAGTTTGCCTTGCTAACTGGCAAGTTGGAAGCTATACGGACAACCTGCCTATAGAATAACTTTGTACTTATCAAATTCGATCAGTTTCATCTAATCGGATTTCGGTATTTTCTCAACATTAACTAATGAAGATAGTGGAAGTGTAATAATCACAATCACTCATCAAGACAGCACATAATCCGTGTCCCGTTTTATATTCACAGTCGTAAACAGATATTCTGGAACGAGCATTTCCATTTCGTTGAGCATACGTCTTGCTTTGCAAATAATACAAATACTGTGGTTCATATCGAGAATAATGGAATTGTGGCTGAAAAAACCCGACATCCAACCCTTGTCATTCTTTCATATCGACATGGAAATTATATATTTCTGGAATTTATAAAACGCGTATTAAATTCTCTAGTTATTGTATCAGAAAGCTACAATTTTCGTCAATAAAAACAAACTACGATGGATTTTGTTTGTTGGAAATTTGAAGAGATATAAAAGCTCTAATATCGAACATGCTAAATCGATTGCAGTGTATTTTATTACATCCACTTCCACTTGAATAGGATGATTAAGAATCCACTAGACTTCCAGAACAGACTCGATCAATAATCAGTCAAATAATTTCGCATAATTTCTCAAATGCTCGAATACCGGAAAATAAAGCCTCTACAAATTGACGACTATCGCAATATTATCAATTATGAAATTAAATTCGAATTATTTGAAATATAAGTGCGAATTTAGAGTGATTGGTGAGAAATGGTGGAGGCGCCGGGGCAACTCGCTTATTAATCCATTCCTTCGATATTAATTGAAATGATAATCGAATATTTGTGGGTTGATTTAGAAATTTTGTCTAGTTGGTCGTCGTGATTAATCAATATCGCTATAAATAAAATCATTCGATATGTCTTCATTTAACAAGTTTGACAGTTTATCGATTCCGACTGATAACGATCGTTAATATATCAAAATAATGCTGGGGTCTTGTCCTGGTGATTTAGAGGTCCCGAAGTCCGATATTTTACCAAGAATCCAGTACATAACAAATAACGCTACCGACTAGGTATATTGGAAAAGTTCAGTCAACAATTTCAGAGTTGTGTATGAATTTTGTTGCTATTTTCCCAACGTTATTTACTACTCGCTTCCTTGGTCTTTTATTGGGACAAGTTTGCGAAGTTTACACTATGGCCTAATATCGAATGAATCAAAACAAGTCCCATATAGATTCTAATAGTGAACGAAATCAAATAATAATATTGAATTGAGTGGGTGGTTTTCTGATGATGTATTTTTAACTAGTTGAAAAATAAATATAGTTTTGATCTGTGGAAATCGATTGTCACGCCAGTAGAGCGTGCAACCGAACGATTTTGAAGCGACATTTCTTCAATTTCCACAGTCATCACGGGAATATTCCTATAATTAGTCCGAATAACTCCATTCAAATAGCGAGCGATAAAGGAATCAGGAATTCAGATCTCTGGAAACGGCTGACGTCAGTTCGACAAATCAAGAATCGTGCGGTAGAAAAATAACAAATTTCTCAAGCTGATAGAATCTACTGATTAAGCTTTTTGCCGTAGTTATGATAAAATTAGTAAATACGGAAATTTATACAAGTAGGGGAGCGTAATTGGAAAAATCGACATTAAAATTCTGCTTTTATGAAACTCCATGTCTTGTGTACATAGTTGGATAAATGGCCAAGCTGTTCCAGCGCCATTATTATATTAAAGAAAATATTAATAAAATAAAAAAAATGCACCGCAAACATTTTGTTGTGTTGCGTTTTATTTTTATAAATACATCCTTATTTATTCTCATTCTCGTCGAATTTTGTTGGAGATATTCCGCCTCTTGATCTATATATTTTTATTAAAATCCTGCACGGGGAACTTAATCTATTCCGTTGCCGGGATTAAATCCGACTTTTTATTGGATAAGAAAAAGGCCGACAACAACTGAAAAAAAATACTATTAGAATCGGTGATGTTTTCCCAATTAAAGCAGAAGTTTCGGCGAGATCTCACAAAAGTACTTTAACGTTGGAAAAAACTTATTAAACAACTGAAGAAACTAAAAGAAAAGTTCGCCCCTATCGAACTAATGGGCATTTCAATTTTTAAATAGTAGCGAGAATCTATAATCGATGAGCATTCGAGTATTTCGCGGCAAAATATAAACAAGATGGGAGTATTTACGTCAACAAAGTTCGGAATTTGTCGAGTTAAGCTCGCGAAATTGCTGGAAGTTTGATGAGTTGTTCGGTGGGATTGTTGTTGAAAAACTCCAAAATATGCGTGGCTGTGTCGCTTGATTAGTGCAACAACTTCATTAAAATCGGGACAAAGTTTGAATAACTTTGGATTAGTTTAAAGGAAACAATCCGAATATATGGGCGCTTTGGCAATCTTCAATAATGACATTGCGTCAAGTTTATTGTTCTTTTCAGAATAATGTACAACATTGCTGATAATTTCTTTGATGATGCGAAATCGATACGAATTTTCCATAGATTTGGGAAAATTCTAACCCGCTCCTCGTCAATCATAATCCCATTTTATCCAGCGTAATGTTTTTATCTTGTTGCGTTTTCCCAAACGGCTCCGATTAACAGACGAAGCTACACGCAAATTCGCTTACGATCCCATTCGAACACATCCAGACCATTTCCTTTCGAATATCTGAAATAGTATAAAGTCTCGACAATCTTCTATAGCGAGGATTAGAAGATTAATTGCTCGATTTATTATTTGATTCGCACAATTCAACCCGAAAAGACATTTATAATCTGGCGATATTCCGGATCGGAATATTAATCAGTCAATTTCCACTATTAGTTCAATATTAATGATAATTATGGTATTGATTTTTTTTTTGTTGTTGTCTCCGAGGAAATTACAAGTTGGACGTCTTGCTGCAACGTCGAGTCGGATTATCGACGGAAATTTCCCCTCTCAAACGACAGTTTCAACTAATTTCAAACAATAACGTGACATGTGTCGAGTCTCGATATCGCGCAAATTCCTCAAAAATCTCCGCTTCGCGAACCGAAGATCGACTTGGAAAAATTTAGAAAAGTGTAGAATCACTGACTTCCTCAATTATCGAAACAGCCAACTTTTCTACAAATAAAACAAAAACAACTACCCGAACAAAAGTTTTTAAGAGCTTGTTGGTAATCTCAGATTAAGGCTTATCGGCGCCTTACAGTAGAGATGGGACTGTATCTTTTCAATGCCTCTTATTGTCTAAACTCTAAACAGTAGAAGTATGTGGAAAAATCGAAGAATTACTGCAAAAATCGGGAGTCGCTAGAAAAGCGATGAATAATTCGGATAATCGATGGTGGTTAGTTTTGGGGAATTTTGGGAAATTCGAGCAATTTCATCATCGAGTACGATTCGTGCATAAATCAACGTGTGCCAAGAACAGCGTGATAGGGCGGACGTTCGGACCTACAACACGGGCCAAAATTCTGGATAATTGTTCGATGGAATGTCGACTGAACACAATCCATTGAAATTTGAACCAAAATTGGTGCAATAGATCGAATTTTATCGGTAATTAACAGAGCGTGTTTATATCGAATAATAACAAAATAATGAACGTGAATGCTGAAATCGACGAAATCCACCCCCAAGTTGGATTGCATGCGTTCAATGTATACATGTAATAAACTATAGTGAAGCACTAGCAAATATAATAGCTTAGAATACAATCAATCATTATCGCTGATGTATTGTTCAACGTGGCTATTTGAAGGAGTGACGCCGGCGAATAATAATCCGAAACAGATTACATGCTACTTAAATCGAAACAAAGAATTTCGAACGAGTTAAAGTTGAAAGGTCGCTGGCATCTCAACAATAAACTTATTGAAACGAGTTGTAGAATAACAGCCAGATATTTCTATCTAGACAGTGGAATTGACAAAAAACAGAAACGATAAAAGTTGGACTATTGACTTAATCTTGAATATCATAACTGAAAATGACAGCCGTTTACTGTATTCCCGTTCTTTTCGATTCTATTCTTATTAAAGTTTTAAAAAACTTACCGTCTATTTTGCAACACAGTAGTCCATATTTTATTTATTTTCCCATTGGACGAATCTCCATTATTTCACCTCTATTTTAAAGTCACTCTCACTATTCACAATTTAAAATATCTCGCGATTATTCTCGTCTTTTTTTTTGTCTAAAACAACGCTCATCGATCTGGTCGTTTCCCGTAATTTCACAGTCTGGCACGTACTAGATTATAAATTATTTTTATATCAAACTAGGCGATATCTCGTTATCTGGTAACGCTTAAAACTTTATTCGATTCGACGATCTCCACTTTAAATATACCTGTTAAATAGTACGTCTCGAGCAATTGTTCCCGTTAAAGTAGCTAATAACTTAGTTTATCTAGTTGAATTGAGACAAGTATCAAGTTCCAAGTACCGAAAAGACTGTCTCAGATTTGTACAGCTCCTTATTAAAGTCCTCCACACACCAAATCGCTACTATAATAGAATGTAAATTATAAGGGAACATCTGACATGGTACACCTGTGCTTCAACGTGGAATAGTTGAGATATGTTGTAATATAATTGGAATTGAAACAACTATCCCATGAGAATTTCACTCTCAGTTAATGTTTCATGTTTCTCATAGAATTACAGCGAATTCGACGAAATTTCCACGATTCCGCCTCATATCCCCCATAATAACTCTATTATGGTTAAATTGAATCCGTAGAATTGAAAACTAGAGGAAATTTCATTTTTTTTCCACCGATCACTATCAAGCTTAAGAGACAAATTTATGCGAATATCCAACAATGGAGGCAATTCCGCTACTAAATCCCTGAAAATTTACGAACAAGTTCAGATAAAGTTAAGTCAATCGTTATTCTTATTCGGGCTTCCGTATCCGGTATAAATCCCGATAATCCAAATCACTTCGAAACATTAAAACAAACAAGAGAACATCTTACGAGTTAATGAAAAAATCGAAATTAAATATCAATTATTTAATGGAGTCTATGTGGGCTCAATTAGCATTGTCGCCAAATTAATTGGCCATTGCAGTGAATCAACCGGGCAAAAACGAGGCCGAATTTTCGGTATAGAGTAATCGCAATAACAATAACAGCCCCAACAAAGGAGGGTTGAATTTGTAGCTGTAGGGGGTGTTCGGTAACAATGCTGTCGGCGACTATCTGAAAAATTGCCGAAATTTTTTCCCCCTATTTCTTTCCAAATATTTATCTTTCTTATAGTCGGTTTTTCGAAATTAGTTTACTCAATTACCAGTTCAATTAAAGGAGAGTCTTGATTAGCAATTTCGGAATTCGCGCCTAATTTCTCAAAGACTTTTATCTAATATTAAATGTTGGAATTGCAAAGGGAATGATTAATTTTCTCGACGATTGCTGAATGCTACATTGAGTTAATTAGCGCCCTATTTTTCTCGTTTGCTGGAAAACAACGAAATAATAATTATAAAATAAATTCAACCTTTTTGAGATTCCTTCAATTTACGTTGTTAATTTACTTTGAATAGAGTTTGTTGTCTTCATTTAATGACTATTTTTCTTGGACTGTCATTGAAACGAAAATAAAACAATAGAAGCTATTGTTTGTTGGAAATGAATTATACAAATTAAAGTTTCTCAGTTTAGTATTTTCCTTTTTTATTTTTTGTACAACTGTAAAATAAAAGGGAATTCCATTAAAAAAATTGAATTCAGCATACGCTCTGTCAGCTCGATTGGGTTCAAAGGAGCTCCTTATCTTCATCAAAAAAACTACAATCGAAACAGAGAAGATTCCCAATTTTCGGTTGATTAGTCTTTTGTAGATCAGTTTAACCCTTCAGCGAACGCTTTATCAACAGTTATAATCAATTATTTATGGTTAACATCTGATAAAGACATAGTCAAGTTGTATTATTTGTGAAAGCTTCCAGGGTCGGACTGCGGCCAACCAAAATCTCGTACAAAACAAAAGACTCGAAGAATTTAGCTCGCAATTCTGAAAAGTGACAATTTCAGTGGAACGTTGACAGAAAAATTGAAATGGATATGGAATTTGAAATATTCTGAAATAGGGCCGAATCGAAATATGGAAATCTTTCACTGGAAAATTCGCGAAATTGAAAGCTTCAAACTGTTGACAGTCTACGAGAAAAGGCCAAACTGCGATTCGTTTGGAGTGTGAGGCCGTCGAAAATCTGGAGTACGGCTCTGGATATTTTTATTTTAAATTCGCATTGTATCAAAACAAGCGAGTATTATCACAATTTTATCATATCCGTATCGTATTTATTGTTTGAATTGTTTCGAAAACATTGGACGTACTGATTAGGCTTATCGACCAATATATTCGATATAAATAATTGAATAACGCTAATTCCTATTAAAATCAACAATAAACAAAGGGCCTGGATGAAAGATAATTGGTTTATCACTTAAATTAAGGATATTTTCGATGAGTAGACATGACGTAAATAGGGGATGATTGATCCCTACTTATCCCGATATTTCACTAGAGAATTAACCGGAATTAACATTTCCATCTACCTTTTAATTATTGCTCGATTTTCCAAAATCTAATCTCTCAAATTGACTGTTGTTTAAGGGAGTTTTTCGCGAATTTGAAAAGTTCGGTATAATTTCGTAGAGTGATTTCTAGGCGGGTTTACTTAACGTAATTGCAGTACATTGATATTCGAATCGTTGCAAGATCCTGAAAATTGTCCTGAAAGAAATTGTGTATTTCCGCATGAACGGGAGGACATATTTATCGTCTTTGTGTGTGTGTGTATTTGCTCGATATTAACCTTCATAGGGAGTCGACAAGGAGAAATTGTGTAGCGAAACAAGGAAGCTCAGATGTCTGACAAACACACACACACATGGCAATTTGTACGTGTATTCGCACCCCCAAAACAAACTCAAGAGTGTTCACACATCCCAAGCAAAATTCTTATTAGACCCAACCTAAACCTACCCCTTATAACTAGAAATACAAACTATCGACAACAGTTATTTTTCCCCCTAACAATATTGACTTTCAATAACCAAGAATGTCGCTTTTGTTGTTTGTTGTTGGCTCAAACTTCTTTATATTCATTCGTTCGAAAAAAAATAAACGAAACTTTTATAAATTTTCGCTGTGATCTTGGCAATTTTTCATCCATAAATTATTAAAGACGACAAGCAGAGAAAAATCATTAAACGGAAAACGAGCCTCACCTGAAATTTTAGCTAGCTGCTATTCTAAACCCAACTCCACTGTAAGCCTAAATCGTACCTAATCTATTATAAATTCAGTATATAGGGGTGGATATGTGGGATCGCCATGCCACCTGTAATAAAGTCGAAACGCATAAATTCCAACCAGTGGACACGTTTCATTAAAACGCTAGATCGGATGAGTCTCGCGACCAACAACAACAACAACAATGACAAAATAAATGAATAGGGTGCAACAACGCGAACAAGGCGGTTTCAATTCGGAATGTGCCACTGGATATTTTTCATTTCAACTTCCCACATTAAAATAATGTCGGTGTGAAATTGTCAACATGAACATTTGAACGTGGCAAACTTTCCCAACCACAATCGACACTTAATTTTTCCCATTATTAAATTCATCATTTCGACAATGAAGCTGCTTTGAAAGCAACCAGTTCCAATTTTGGGGGCTTATTTCGCCCCACTTGCTCATACCGGAGCGATAAGCGAAAGATGCCCTAGGGAAAAGTTTAGATATATTTTTGTATGTAGATGTATCGCAACTTTACTGGAGCTACAATAAGCCAACTTCCCTTTCAACATCAACAATAAGATAGGGCGTGATTTTTCATAATAAACAATTCTGTTTTTCCGCATTGATTCAGCTGTAAAATTCAAAAAGTTGCCAACAAGTTCCCGTTCATAATTCGCCCCAAAAAAAGAAACTTGGGATTGTTCAATAAGGGACAGTTTCGAACTTTTGGAATGATCAAACTTGATGTCGAATGAAAACACTTGAGATTTTCGTGTATTTATTGTCATTTTATCCATAATCTTATTTATCGAGTTTTCTACGTGAAATGACTGGAAACATTTTCTCAATTGTTACAATATTGACGTTTAACCGGGAAATGGTGAGAATTTCAAGAAGTTTTGGCAGAATCAAGAGGGCTTGTAATTCGACAATATTTCAAGACAACTGTCAATTAGTGTATGAGAAACAATTGTTATCAATTTCAGTTGTTTTCAATTGATGATCGAATTTTCTGCAATCATATAATGGAAATTCTCTCTACTAATAGAGCTAAAATATGACGTGTCTGAATAATTTGTTGTAGTTACCTATCATCATTATTATTATTATTATTATTATTACTATTATTATTATTATTATCATTATTAATATATCCTGTTGCTTCTGTTTATTTATTTATGCAGACGGGAAGTCTCGCTGGTCGTTATCTGTTTCCATTTGTTTTTGACAAAATTTACAGCATTCTAGATCTCGTTTATCATTTGTGAAACGAGAACTTCAACAGTTACGGTGACTGACGATAAAACTCTTCATCAATGAGACAACCATTTTCTGAGGTTGTCTCCAAATTTTCCGGCGATATTCGAATTTTCTCGAAATCAATACAATTTTCGATCCACAATTGATTCGCGTGAAAATTCACCTGAATCTGGAAAATTGGTGATTCACTCAGGGAAATGATTATTGAATTCCAGTATTTTAGGAAGTCTTATTTTTCATAATTTTCCAGAATTCGGTTCTAAAAGTGGCGATTTTTGCTTTGGAAAATCTCTATATTTTCTAAATCTGAACAATGATCGAACTCTATAAATCATCAAAATTTGGAAATTTGATCCACAACCGCTTAAAATATAATTGTAGACATGAAAAACCCATTAGTCGCTTTATTGCAAAAAACATCACCATTATGTTGTTGAAAAGTCAATTTTCCGGAAATCGTTCAGAATTCAATTTTGTATCCACGTATTCGAGGATTTTCTCAAGTTGAAGGAGTCTCAGTGATGAAATAATTAATAATTCTAAATTAAATTCGGAAGAAATTCTCAACTCTCTGTAAACATTTTTTGGAGTATCCTCAAGAATCGGGAAATTCCATCCTTATAGGTTTCAATTTTCAAATTAATGGAAAAATTGTAATTCGTGACAGGCTAGATTCTGATTTCTTGGACTTCTCAGAGCCTGAAGTCCAGAAAAAATTTGACTCTTCATGAATAAGTAAAAGAAAATTTATTCTGATGTTGATGAATATAAAATCGATGAATGTCCTAAATAAGCATTGTAAATATTTTTTTTGTTAGGAAATTGTGAAATGATGAAGTCTTCCGCTGTTCGGGATTCTCTCGCAACTCCTTATGATCTGTCAGAAGTTTTGTAACAATATTAATTTCCAAGATTTTAAATTATGCAAATATAATTTTACTGTATTCAGCACCTCATCAAAAACAAGTCTAATCTTCATCAGTTTTCCGCATAAATAAAATCTACAAATTCATAAATCGACCTATCATATGCCTTAAATCTAGTTGTTTTATATAACCAAACATGCCATTTATGCCTCTCCGTACACTTTAATGTTCAAATTAAGTTAATGCTCATTTATGCAAATTACCCTCTAGAACAATAATAATAACAATAATAATAAAGTGTGGATGAGAATGAGATTGGAGTTGAAAATAATAATTTACGAGAAACAAATAATAAATGTCAGAATAATATCACATTTGTTGACATTAAGTTTATACAACAAACACAGCTACCTGTCCAAATTATTCTAATGATATTCAGGAAAATCAACAAAACATTATAAATTAACGGGCCGTTTATAGGGGTGGATAATGTGGGTAGAGTTGGAAAGCAGTAGCGTTCATACGCTTTACATGATCATTTCATGGTTCAAGGCTAATAAAACAGTCAAATTATTCTTCTTAGCGGCCAGTTTCCCTTGTTTCCGCTGAAATTCGGGCTATTTTCACAAAATAAATTCAGAAAACGGCAAGTATTTCACTGGAACGGAATTGTAAGAATGGAGCTTTTTACATTTATTGTCGGTATTAGATACGCCATTCTAAAAGATAGTTTCCGTAAATTTAATTTCTGTCACATCTCCTTTCATTATCGTCGATCATTAATAATGAGCATTCTTCCCGATTATCGAATTATTGTTGCATTTGATATTCACATTTTTAATTAATTCTCCCCATTATTCGAGATTAACGCTACAAATACTGAATGAGTTGCGTTAATTAAAGTCGTAAATATAAATTAAAAGTTGTTATAATCCGAACGAATTGAATTGTTATTGTTTTTGTTGGGGATTTTTCTATTTTATTTTAATGCGGAAATTCCTGGAGTTCCATCAGATTTTCTGCTTGTTACAAAACGATGACAATATGGGAAATTTCTGTTTTGCAAATAAAAAACCGCTTCCTTCATATAGAGATGGGTTAAAGTCTAGTCCAAATGACCGCAATTTATCAAAAACTCGAAAATTTTCGATGATTAATTCGACTCGAATTCCCAAATAAAACTAGATAAAATACAAGTTGGCCGATTAAAAATCGAACAGTTGTCGACGAATTGTTGAAGAAAATGGGCCGTTACGATCAATTTATAGAAAAACATCAATTTCCCGACGAGGTGAGTTTCGATTGTTTATACCCAAAAATAAACAAAACTAGTTGCCTGGTTATTTGATTGTAAATAAAATGTCCGAAATGACATTCCAGAATTTGCCACCTTTCGATTTTCCACAACAACAAGAAACTGTGAACACCACCACCGATCAAATTGTCACTTCCATTAAAAATATCGTCACGGAAATTTTGAATGAAAATTCGACAACAATGATGCCGTTGGTTGAGATTTCGTCGTCGAACAATTCGACTGTCGATGACGTTATGGTTGGCGTTCAAGAAAATACCAGTGGTATGATGATGGTGGAATCGGTGCAAAATAACGCTACAATGCTGGAAATTGGGCGAAATGGTACAAGTTTTGTGGAAATGGTCCAGAATACAACGAGAAATTTGGGCGAAATGTTCGGAACAAACAGCACAATTCCAATGGAAACGAGTCCAAATCCTGTAACAAACTTGAATGTGATCGTCGAAAACAGCACAGGAATCGCTGAAAATAGCTCGATGAATAGTTTGGATAATCGTATTGTCACAATAACGACTGAAAATATTTTAACAACTGTTGAAAATGAGCACGATATGAATTATTTTCATGGGACCGATGCTATCGAAGATAAAACGCTCTATATTGTGTTTGGTTTAGTTATAGCCGTTATGGTGATTCTGATAATTGTTCTATTATTGATTTATCGCCGATATAGATTAAGTACGTCTAATGATAAGAGACTGTATTGTGTTACAAATCTGGAGGAAATCAGCGTCTCTAACGACAACTATAAACCGCAAGAATCCTGCCAAAAATAGAAACTATCACCATCTCTAATCTAGATCATAGTTAATAATAATAATAATAATATAATCGTATTAATTTATTTGTATTTAATAAAAATTTGTTGCTATATTCGAAATTTTATCACCCTTATTTGGAGAGAATCTACATTATGGGAGACAAGACAAGATCCAGATAAATCCGAGATAAAAGCATGTCTGAAGATTTCACAAATAGAACGAGATTATGAACGTCGGGATATACAACTAGAATGGGGCTATTAAGAGGGTTAAGTGGGAATATTTCACAAAAATATGGAAATAGCGCCCCAATCCACCCTCGAGAGAAAATAGATAAATTCCGCCAAAACTCAATCAAAATTGATCAATTCACCAATTCAAAATTACTCATGTTGTCGTTGTATTTAATATTTATTTTCTACTCCAATAAATACACGAATGGGACGATAAAACCGTTCTTTTTTTTTGTTTGCGGACAAAAAAAAAACCGAAATACGAAAAGATATTCCGTTATTATTGTTGTTACAAAGAGGTATAATGTCAGTGTTGTTTTTCTTTTGTGTTTTGTGTTTTTTTTTTTTTTGGTTGTGTGTGTGTTTTGTTCAGTAGTATCCCTCAACGCACCGGTAATTTTTCCTCTTGTCTTGTTTGAAAAATATTTCCAATTTCATATAAACGAAAATTTCCAAATCGAATTTCCTTTTGTCTTTCAACCTATAACAGAGCTAGATTTATATATCAACAGCAAACCAAAAAAAAAAAAAAAAAACCAGGAAAAATACCGAAACGAATGGAAATATAGAGATGAGTTTTATAACATGTGACGGTTAAGGGTTGTATTATGTATATATTTAGATATAGGGTTGGTTTTATCCCTTTACCAGTATCGACCAGCGTTCAACTATATCAAAGCCGGTTATATCTACAAAGGACGCAATTTCGAACAGGGACCTATGCAAGTGGTCCAATTTAATTAGAGATATGTGCACAAATCTGAAACGGGAATATTCCAATTTATGACCAGAAACACTAACGACATCTGTTGCGGCCTAACGACACAAATCTCCACCTATCTATAGTTACAGAACGTCCACTGTATGACAACCTGTCCACATAGCTCTCTTTGAAGAGCCAAATTTGGGTAAATTATAAATTATTAAACATCAGATCGATCACAACAAAAATAACCTACACCGTTGTCTCTCTTTACTGAACAAACATCAGCAACTTGGCAATTTTGACAGCCAGGCTGCCAACTATCTAAACAACGGTCGAGACCACTTTACGATACAATCATATCGAACAGAATAATTTATGGAGTGGTATACCTGGTTACGTCTAGCAACGTCATCGATGACGTTCTCATTATAAATTTATCAAGTTTATTAAAAACTGACGTTCATTCAAATTTTGAAATCAAGATAGATATGTCTCGAACAATTGAATGTGACACTTTTTCAGGTTGCTATAGTAACGAAAGCTCGATTACAACAAATTGCTCTATTGTTTTATGCAAGGCCTACTCCGATACGAGAGCTAATTTTATTGTATTCCTGTATTAAACAGAAAAAATTCAATAAACCCACGTTATTTATTTATCCGGTTACGAATTAATGAGAGTCTAAAAGTACCGGAAATTGAACTCATTTATTCGTATCGTCTCTTATAGAATCGAGATATTTGGACCAGTTGTCGTACAGTGGACGTCTTGTAACTCATATATATTTATTCGAATACAAGATGCAAATTATTCCCGTCGGCTAGTGGTGCGATACCTGGTTGTTTTTACCTGGAAATCGCCCAAAAGTCTCATTATCCTTTATGTTTGGCATAAATGGTGATTGTTTATTGGGTGATGACGACCATCAGAGAGATTTACAACTTTAAGAAAAAATTCACAATCATAAATTCGTTCTGAGAAAGTTTTCCACGATTTTTCCATCTCATCCTGCTGTTCTAATTTAAAAAGCTAGAAGTTTCAACATAAATATTGAATGAATTCTTGTACTACTAATGGATAAACTCTGAAATCCCTCTAATCCGGCTATTTTTGTAATTCAACAATGGTTTCACTCCGAAATGACTTAATGTGTAAAAATGATCATCAATATTTACGATCGATTCGAACGATAAAGTACAATTTTTCTACCGGATGTCAGCATATCTGCAAAATGGTCCAAAATCGTAAAACCAACGCCTGTTATCAAACTAAACAAAAGCCAACGTCATTTACGATTAGCCACGTGACCACATATCCGGCTATCGCTAATTAAAAGATAAAATAATCAATGAGCCCCAAAAAACGCCAATATACGCTGAAAATATGGAGAATGTGTATCATGAGGATGCGATAACGTTTTATATAATAAAAAGAGAGAGATAGAGATAGAGAGGGATCGTGGGCTTATCATTTTAGTTTTGGTCAATGATGCTGGAGCCGTCGTCCACTATCTTACCATACAATTTAATGATGATGTCGCTTTAGTGGAAACGTTGGTACAGCTTTTGCCGGATTTCCCGGAACTGGGATATCTCTTCCAGTATGCTAGCATTTTGATGGGAAGAAATCGGTAGCGAATCGAATCGAGTTTTGAAGAGAGAACGAACGGATGGCCAACAGATCCGGAAGACAGTTGAAAGCTTTAGGACGGCTTCCGGTGAATCAAAACTAACTTCTTTCGCTCCAATATCAACCCGATGTAATTATCCATTATATTATGTACATTTAATGGTTAACACAACATAAGTGAGGCACATCGAATAGTATTAATTACCATAGAAACGGTCTGTAAACGACCTGAAATCCGGCTAATGACAGCGCCATTTGTGTTACTAAGGTTCGAATTAAATGTTTTAAAGGGAAATGAAACAATTTTTTTTCGTGACATTTGAGATTTATTCGAAATAGAAACGATAATCTCGTCTAATTGAAGCCGTAAAAATCGAGAAAGTCTCACGTTAATATTTGCCACGAGTCGCTACTGTCGTCTAATTTTAAATAATAAATGAGCAAGATGACACTGCTAATTTCGGCCAAGTTTGCCGTTTTACGACATCCTAAAAGCTCACAGAATACTTTGTGATAACAGTTGACTGTACTATAGACCTGAAAAATATTAAAAAAAAAAAAAATATATGGTACTACGTGAGGGAGAAATTAGGGTCGGCGCACATAAATCACTTACAACACTCTGTATATGGGACTCATTAAAACCGAATTAAAAAATGCTTATTTATTTCAGACCGCTCACCTTCCGAGCCTGTAAAGCCACAAGACTGGAATAAATTACCGTAACTAGAAAATAACGTGGACAGACGTTTTGTTGTCTTTGGGTTTTTCGTTTTAATGGAAATTTCCATTGCTTTCAATATTCAACAAATTGATAAAAGTCGGCGTTTTTGCTCCATTGCCGGTGAAATTTTGCTCAAGTAACCGATATTTAAAATGGCTTTAGGGCGGAATTTAGAGTGGATTCATTGACCATTCTAGAAGCGTACAAATATTTTGAGTATTTTCCAGAATAAAAGACAGGTAATAAAATAACCGCTCATGCGGAAAAAACAATGGAATCCTGCCATAATAGAATGTGGGCCATATTTATTCACACATCCCCCATGACAGGAGGTCTAATAACGAAATTTGTCTTTTCGCATCAAAATGAAGCGGGATATAGAAACAGTCGAATTGCATAGAATTAATACAATATAGAAGTAAATTGGTAGTTTCGTTGACGTTGAATGGGAGAATGTCAGCGAAATTCGAGCTCCTGTGGGAATTGGCGCATCATAGGGATTCGGCGGGAATAAAGTCGAAAATTGTCACTATTCCAATTGGCGACGTGCAGTTCAAAGGGCTCTGTAAAACCGACAAAACAGTTGAGAAACAAAACTCACCGTATTGAATAGCGACCTAACAAGTTGCGAGTTTATAGGCTTAATTTTACTGGATAGACCACTGACCGATTAAATAGATTTATATGAGAGACCGTAATTCCAGACAGACAGTATGCCTTTTTTTCGGCCCAGCAAAAAATTCACTTCGTCTTCATTTATTTCTGCGTTCACGACCATCTCTATCATTAGAACTGTTCTAATTAATCTTTAGAAATTAGTTTGGAGTTTTCTCGTGAATGAAGCGAATTTTCTTGGAACAAAACGAACATTTTAATATGGCACTAATCGAATTTTCCAATGATCGAAACGTTTTCATTTTAGCAAAATACAACGACAATTATTGTTCAATTTGAAAACCGAAATAGAACATGAAACAATTTGTTATCGTTATCTAATGCACCTATTTATTTTTATTATGCCACTAACCTCATTGGCGTAACGATCTGGCGTTGCCATGGTTATCAACCTCTACTTTACCTATAACATTTGCTATGTCAACAACAAAATTTACATTGTTGTATATTTTGTTATTTAATTACACCATAAAACTCTGTTTATTCGCGAAATAATAGCGAACCGAAAAAAATTCGATCTATTTATGATATTGATTCTGTGGAATAATAAAAAAAAAAGAGCAGCGAAATTGAAAGAGGAAAACCGGATTTTTCTCCGGGCCGAATTAAGCGCCCTCTACAATATAAATATTGGTGGCAGCTCTTTCTTACGGTTTATTAGACTCATTATCTGTCGGGTTTACCGTTGCTAAAACCACCCCCTCCTATAAGAACATCAGCCCCTTATCGTCAGACAAGCGATGAAATTACACACTGAAATACTTGCTCAAGGAAAACATCCCCTCCTGTTCGAGCAACTCGACCCTAAAAGTCTCACCTGTCGCCGATGACGACGATGTTACGTTAACCGAACCCATTTTATATGAAACTATAGAGAATGTTGATGTGATGTCGACACAACCACCGATCAAAACCCCCATACACGTCCCAATGCGTACAGGGTGGCCCACTTTTTGACGGCATCCGAATGATTTTGACGGAATTCAACATGAAACGTCATTCACTCCCGTAGTTAAGGAACATAATACTTTTTCGCTAGCCATCATTTTTAATATTACAGATAACTTCATTTGAAATATGTTCCCTAGCAACGGCGATAAACTAAGAATGATGGCTAGCAAAAAAGTCTATCGCAATTTAATTTGAGCTTCATATACGGTTTGGATTCGGGCATTTATGAATATCCAAATATTTGAACGCCGCTACTGGAACTCCTGTCAAGATATTCATTTGTTATTGTGAACTCAATTCGTCGATAGTTTACTGGTTGATATATATTTTAATTATTCGCCACTGGAAATCCCAAAAATACCGTGATATGAGAAGAAAATGTGTATTTTTTGTTCTCGGGGCCCGTAAATGGAATCTGGGTCGTCCTGTATATTGATATAGCCATATAAGTCAATATTCCGATCCGGTTATGCCGTATATTGTGTGGATATGAGTCCATATAAAATTCAATTTCTGTTATGTCAATATTTCGCAAACGACGATACGAGAGACGCATGAAACGGCGTCTCTTCCTCTTTGTTCTCCAACGATGAGTCCTTTACGGAGGCAAAATGTTCTATAAGTAGATGACGAAGACGAAATATAACTAAAAGGATATGTTATAAGAAGAAGAGGGAAATTCCAGAACACCATTTTGTCGAAGTGGTTCGTAAGTTGGTTTCGTCCTAGTAATATCCTTTGGCTCATTCACAACAGACGCTTTTTATCGTTGCTATATACAAATATATATCTTTATATACATAATACTTTTTCTTCTCCTACGCATCTCTATTTATTCTACAGAGTGTCCCGTTATTAGCTGGAAGGCCCTATTCTTTGATTGTAGCGAAATATGGAACACTCTGTATATCTAATTTTTGCCTCCTCCTCTTATTTGTCATATGTATCTCGATTTATTGTGTAAATTTGTAGATAAAGAAAGACTTCAGACTTGATAAATACGAATAGTGAATTGCACATCTTTCAACTATTTCATATTTTATTATCTCGATGGATTTTTTTTTTAGAAACATGACGCAGAGCCGGCTTCGATTGAAGCACGACAATTCCACAATTTCTCTTGGCGCGAAAAAGAAGAAAAACTCCAAATTTTCATCAAGTAACTCCAGTTGAATCACAGTATGATTCCATCTGCAATTGTCTCCAAAAAAATCGTAGTCGATTGTGCCGGATCCGGCCCTGTAACGCCATAAAATATGAGTCTTGCTGCTATTTGGCTTTGAGAAATTGTTGAATAAATAATCGTTCTGTGATTGTACAATCCCATCTCTATAGGAAATTCAACAATGGTAATATTATTATTGAAACAATTGAATAAACATTTAAAAATAAATAACCTGACGATTTTTCATCGATTCAATCGAATTCTATAAAATCATCTGAATATTCAATGCAAATTATCTGATACTCTGTCAGCTAAATTATAAATTGTTGCCCAAAATCCAATTTGCTCAACCAACTAGATCAGACCGCAAATATTGACATTGGCCAATAATTCGTATGATGTACAATTTCAATTACATTGAGAATTTTCTAGTATCAATGGAAAATGAGACGAATTTCCGCTAATTTTCTTGTTCGATGAAATTAGCATTCACAATTGATACGACACAAAAGTGGGATGACCTTCCGGTTCGTCGAAATTGCCCCTAAAGCAAGACGTTTAGAATAGATGTTTTTTAATTTGTTGTTTTTTGCTCGTATTTGGCACAATTGGTTGAATAATTCACCGCACAGCTATTCGTTTCTATTTATTTCCGGTTACGTTTTTCGACGGGGGAAATTCGCCACATTGCCCGAAGTGCATTGGAATACACCAGTTCAAATTGAATTTAACGATCATCAACACTGAACAAAACTACAACTATATGGAGTTGGACTTTATTTCGAAAATTCGACTTTAACTCGATGTGGATGGCGAAATTTCGACAATTGAAAATTGATATTTACCGGATGGAAACGCGTCGCGAATCTATTCGCTCGAAAATCTCGCTATCTCGCCTTTATTAATACACAAAACTTTCTAACGATATAGAAAGCCATCGTTGAATCCCACATCCAACCCTTATTCTCGCAACTAATGGAAATAATCCGTGCCGCATCATTTCTGTCTTCCACCAAACTTATTAATCTGACAATTGGAACAACAAGTCTGCTGTTTAACAAGTTTCGAACGAATTTATCTAGACAACTGGTCCATCAACGATAATCTCGGCTAAATAGTAAACGAGAAAAGGCGGCAACTTATTTGCTTAGTTGAATCAACTAAATAGTTTAGCCGACTAATAACGAAACTTCGTTTATACGTACAACAGCCAAAGCGGCTTAGAACTCGGCGATGAGATTCCGTAATTAGATGCAAGAATCTAGGAAAAATCGGCGAAAACTCCCAGATTTGGTGTTATTGTTTTTCTATGCGGTCGAGATAATTGAATGGTGTGCGGCTTCAGTCGAAGTTTGTCTTGTCCGTTGTTTTAGTTGAGCGGAGTAAGTGGATGATCACGAGCTGAAAGCTTGGATTGTGGAGATCTTATGAAAGCTCGAGCGAAAGCTCGTGACCTGAGTAGATATTTTCGCACTCAATTTATACAATAACCGACCGAAAACCGGCTGGTAGATCATCAATTTTCTTCGCTCTCTCTCCATCTCTCAATTATTGCACGAAATTAAATAATTACTTTATTCGATCGAATTGCGGGGGTGTTTGGCGAATGTGGATATAGTTCGGTATAGTGGAGGGTTGGTACGGGAAGTTGTGCGGTTGGGAAATTTGTCGCATAGCTTCGAACTTTACAATAGATACATTAATATCAATTCAAACTTTCTAATGCGAACTGAACAAGCATATATACCCATCTATATACACATAGGGGTTGGTAAAACTTGACTTAATAACAAAAATATAGTGGAGAAACAACCGCAATTGAATACAACAACGTCAACATCAATTTCCATTCGAAAATTGACTAAACTTCCCCCAAATCCCGATTATTGCGATGTGCAACAAAACGGAGGTGAATTTTCAATTTCCAGCAATATTTCACCTCGACTTGATCAACCCCGAAAATTCACCGATCCACTTCCTCAACGATGATCTAATAGTTGTTTGTTGGACCCCAATCTAGACGGAGGGGGTGAGAAATACCGGTAATTTTGTCGCTTATAATTCGGCCGGATATACAAGTCGATACATAAAATTCAAATGATAATATCAGCGATTCTCTCGCAAACGGTTTTTGTCAAACTAATTTGTCGAGCGAACTCAACGATATTATCTCAAAAGCGGGCGTATTTATGTAAATTTAATACGAAACATACGACTTGTATACAGGTAAAATGTAAATTACGATTAAAATAACAATAACTTTGTTATCTATTAAATTAGAGCCGAATTGTTGACTATATTTTATAGGATAATCTAGGATTTATGCGGTTTAAATATCAAGGAATAGTAGACAGTTTTTGGTGTTTTATTCAGTTATTAATGCGTTTATCTTTTGTTTGCATTTATAAATTTGGCGTTCTGACACCGATCAGAATAACGTGCAAATAATTAAATAGCGTTGGAAGCGAGAAATGAATAACCGCAATTTTCCATCAACATAACAAAACTAATATTAATTAATTATATCCATCTTTGGTACGATTTTCCAATATCAAGCCCACTGAACTCGATATGTGAATAATTCAACATTGAGCCCGCATCAATTCTAAAACAAATTCATGAACAATTGAATTTGTTTAATCAAGTTTCAAGTACATTTCCGAAAGTTGTTCTTTGAGAACAATCTATAATTACTGTATCAAGAATAATGCAATTAAAGCGACGACAATTTCGAATTTGTTGGCGAAGAATTCGTTATAATTTTTGTATGTTGCGAATTAAGTCGAATTTGATACCCAAATGGCACGTAGTTCGAGCCCAGGCAAACACCACCGATATTGTATGCATACTAAAAATAACGTTTCACGCTGAATATAAATGAATCACGAATTTCACACAATATCGACGACTTGAATAAATAGACGACTTTGAATATTCCCAATTTGAGACATCCTAGAATGGCTCAAGCTCTAAGGGTTTGTGTTCGTACAGCAACGCCATCTAGCGCTATCAGACTTAAGCAACAGAAATCGGATCTACTCGATTACAGGAGCTTCGTTTCGAGGGATGAATAAATGTAGGGATCTTTATCGATAGTTTAGAAATCTGCTAAATTTCGTTGGGGATCCAATTTTTTTTTGTTCGGGTACAAAAAATAGAGGGTTAATCCGGTTCGTGAAAAATTGCATTATTTCGCAATTCCCTAAAGTGATTTCGTATGTATCTCGAGCAAGATACAATTCTACATTTATTAATAATTTAGTCGGTTTAATTTAAATAAATTTACAATTTTTTATAAAAATTGAATTAGAAGAAAATGAGCCGTTGAAAATTGTTAATATTGAGTAATAAAGATTCTAATGTGGGTCGATGGCGGTATTAACGGCACTATTTCAACCCCTCTTCTCTAATAGCCGCACAAAATTTTATATAACTCGACGATATAACTGAAAGGCATGCATATTAACGATGATATTAAGATGGGAATTGTCATAAGGACATTCAGACATGAACCGGGTTGATGGTGATAGCGTTGCCGGAAGTCCTGTTTCGGGGGTGTGTCCTTTCATCGAAAGGTTAATAACATTGAATGCAACAGTCTATAAAACATAGGGGGTACGTTTGATTGTTGTATCAGGTCAATAATAGTCAATATTTGATCAACAGGACCCTTTCATCATACAGCTCGATTTACACAAACTAGATAAATCTAGTTGAATTCGAGTGAAAAATAATTTTCAAAGTCGCCGAATCATCCCTAATTCCGCTTAAATTGAATCGTTCCGCCTACGATTCCAACAACAAGATGAATAACAGTTCATTTATAATCGAAATTTATCATCCCCCAAAAAGGTCACGACCTTTCGAATTATCCGACTAGTTTTAGTGGTTGTGTTAAATTTTTTGCGTTTTCGAAAAACAAAAATTAACTATGCAGCCAATATGATAAGAAATATTGCGCAAAGCACGCAATCGCCATGAGGGAGATACTAACAGTGACGAGACTAGCTGCATGCCTACGGGGGTGGCGACGACGTCGGCGTCGCGATGCTCACTTAACCGCCACACGTTCTAACGCGACCGAAGAAGACGCGCAAATTCTCTATGCGATTAGTGAAATTTTGGCGCGATCCAAACCAAATATGATTGTGGTGATTCTTTTATTATTTTCAACCGGTAAGTTACCCGTTTTTCAATTCTACCTCGAACCATAAAAAAATATTCCAATCTACGTAATGGAAAGTTGAAGTATTTTTGTTTTGTTTTATTTTATTTTCAATTTTTGTTTTTTATAATAGAGCGTTATTGTTGTATTCTCATAAATGGGAATGTTGCGTTGATCAAGATTAATAGTCGTGGCTCTGTGTATTTATTGTTGTTAATCCAATGATACAATAACGATGGCCGACAATGGGGAAAACCCCCAGTTTCGATACAATTTCATAGGTCTGGATTCGCATTTTCGCGATCGTTCGTCTGGAATATAAGGGATGCAAAAGTGAATACCAACAGACACATTCGTGACTCATCCATTTCTAGCCATAAACACGGACTTTATCGTCGTTTTTCCGCCACTAAGTCTATTTCGTCGTTTCAAATATTTCCACTAATAAGGCAAAAAACCGCTCTACAGGTACAAATGGGACTTGTTCAAATAAGTTGTTCTTTTGTTATTGTCGAAAGTTGGAAAACTCGAGCCCTTTATCAATATTCAAATTTAAGCGATAATTTTTTATTTTATTGTTATTTAAATTACAAATACTTTGCGTGAGTTGTTTTGATGGCCTTTCATATTCGTGAAATTTATGAAAATTATTACGAATTACTCTATTCGGGGAATTTCGCAAATTTCAGTGGTCTATTCAAATTTTCTGAAAGACCAAGATAAGACTAATCAGAATATAATAGAACCTGTTGCATTGGATTTTTTTTTGTTCGAACACTAAATGCAGCTATTTAATCTCAATTTTCGCGAATCTAATGTCTTTTATGGCGATTAAAACCGTAATTAGAACGGGATTAATCGTTTTTGGAATTCCAGGGAAATGAGCGTGTCGAGTATAAACTGAAAAACGCCATTCATGTCGGACATTTATCGATCGATTTTCGGTTAATTCCAAAACGAATACATTTATTAAATTTGGGCTTCTGATATTTTCGAATGCAAATCAACGGAAAAAACATCAAGTCCGATAAACTAATTGGAAATCAGCTTTTAGAGTTCGTTAATCGCTCCGTTGGTTAAATGTAAATATAATTGAAATAATCGTTGAATTTGAGTATTGGAAATTGGGAAAAGTCGGTGAATTATAATATAAATTACAGACCCGCATCGTTTGGAGAGTTTTCAAAGTGTATTTCTGAGACAAGAATGGAAGAGACTTGTTCAAATTGAGAAACTTTGAGAGATGTGTGCGGTTTTCCAAACATCCTTTACTCGTTGGAATAATCGGAGATGTGTGTTCCATCAAATATTGCCTAATTGTGAAACGAGTCATCATTGTTGATTCCGATCGATAGTGAATTTTTGAGAGGCATAAAATCTGTGTTTCTATAGCGAAACGGATATCCTGCTTCAGCGAAAATTCAACACGCTATAAATTAATATCGAATAGTCCCGATGGATTTGACAACGAAATTATCACTTATACAATATTGTACGATTCATCGATCAATTCGATAGACAATAAAATACGAAAAGCTGTAATTGAGAGCGGGGAAGCTTTCACGATAAATTCACAACAATTATAATTGTAGCGCGCATTTTTTTCGGAGAGATCATCGATTCGAATCAATATTGATATTGCATATCTCTATAAATATTGGAACAACTATCATAAATAGATTATGATTTGATAATGGACGTATTGTCGAGAATTTGATAAAATTGTATTCTGGAATTAATGTATTTGTCAATTTCGATTGTTGTATTTGTTTGCGTGCAAATTCGACCTTGTCACACAATATCGGGGATGCGAATAAAAAATATCGCATTATCCTTAATTTGTTCGAATAAAACTGTAACTCCTCGATTCTCGACATTCCAATTCCTTAGTCAATTTTTCTTCCAAACAAAAGAAAAATGATTATCTCGCATTCGTGGCGTTCTAAATAAATAAATATAAAGTGAATTGCGTGCAACTTTCATATCTCGAAATCGTCAACATTACTCGAATAGCATTCAATGTTCGCTTACAATGTTGCAATGTAATCAATCCAACAACTCCAGACAACAAAAATAAATTGATTTCTCGCCAACTTCGACCTGATCATTATTATCGAAAATTAACCGACTATAACGCCATCTAATTATGATGATTTTATTAAGTTTGACTCGATATTGTGTCGACACACGAATCGATGTACATCATGCAAACATAATTAATGATCAG
>JAZBGZ010000077.1:33924-99685 GCA_037414795.1 Stenodera caucasica
CGGCTGCATGAAATGGATTTTCATTCGAAATATTGCCCGGCGCATCCGCCATTTATGTTTGTTTAAAACGCGAATTATCATCATTTGTAATTAACGTGTATCGATTATAATCGATGGGCGCCTCCACCATTTTTCGCGTTACTTCAGAGAGCCCCTGAAGTAGAGATTTTCCTGTGAGAACTTTCCTTTTAAGGATAAAATCACCCGGCGCATCCGCCATTAATGCGTCCACTTTAATTATTCGCTCAAGTTTGTCGGATAGTTTGACTCGATATTTTCTCGAGAATTAGCGCTAATTTCGGAGGAATTACTCTATACGAGCGCGAAAATCTAGGAAAATTCACAATTTTCCGTAATCATCCAACATTCTGCTTTTTGAATTGCGATCATTAAATCCAATGAGACGGATGAGAGTTATCAATGATTTAATTTTGTGATTTAAGGAGCTCAGTTTGTGAAACTCTACCTGAAGCTCCGTTGCGACTATAATTATATACTGGTTGTGAAATTTCAAGCGGATTAATTTCAATAAATCGTCATCTAACAAGTGAGAAGACATGTTGTTAGTGGAGATCAGCATAATTTACGTTGAATAAAGTCCAAATAAAACGAGCCGGCAATCTGTTAGCGTTAATGTTCGATTGTCGTGTTTAGAGTGCCTCAAATATCAAAATATCGTCGAATAAGCGTGCGATAATTTATTCGAAATAAATAGTGGGAAATTGCGAGCTTTGTTGGCTTCAAACTAACTGAAATTACATCCGTCATTGTTTCTATAAAGTCGATAGTTTTAAGTTACTTTCAGCAGATGTTGAGACTTTCAAATAAATTTCCAGCTTTTATCTCGATTATTTGTTTATTTTATCCTGCTTAGATTACGAATTTAACTATCATTATTTTAAAGAAGTCTTTTCTTTTACGCAAATGGAAAAAGTTCCACTTTCTAGACAAAATATTCTTAGTGAAACTTTCAAATTTATTACATTAAAACTGGCGACGAAATTAAGATTTTTCTTCGAATAAATTCCGACAGAATCAAATCTCATTAAATGAAACATCCATTGGATGATTGAGCGCCGGCCTTTATTCGAAATTTATGTAAATGTTGGTGTTTTCCAGTGGACGCGGTCTATTTCACAATGACAGATATCCAGGCGAGAATTCCAAGTAATAATGGTAAAGTTCTGAGGGAGAATCGTCCATTGGTCACGATGTACGCTCAAGGAAGTCCAACGAAACGGTTCATTTTGTCGGATGAAACAGCGAATTTACGCATAATGCCCTCGGATGGGAATATTCTATTTACGAAGAATTTCCACAAGAATCCCGGTAAATTCGACGGATTCGACCGATGATTTTTCTTATTAACGATTATGTCAACAGCATCCTCTATGAAGATAACATCGACGATTAGTGTCCAAGACAGTGGACGAAATGATTCGACAACATATCAGATCGAGATCGAACACTTGAAATCGTTGAATTGTGAATATTACGTTGAAGATTTGTGTTATTGGCGTTCAGTAGAATATCGGATACGTGAGAATACCGAACCGATAATAATTGGAACATTAACATCAACTTATCTATCCGAAATCTGTGTCGGATATAAAATTAATTACACAATACAGAGAAATGATGATTTTGTTCTAATAAAGAAGCCTGTATGGGCGATAAAATCACTTAATATATTCGATCGGGAAGATAATAATCGTTTAGTTCAGCCAATCAATGTTGTCTGTATTATCGAAAGTTCGCAGCACGAAATTCGAGAAATACCAAGTATAATCGATGTAACCATCTTAGATGTCGATGATAATCCACCAATTCCACTATTTAAACAGTTCAATATCGAAGTATCATCGGATATTATCAGAAAGGTGAGTTTCAATTAAGACCAGGCGAATTTATTTTGTGGAAATATCACGGATAATGCCAGTTGAGAATGTCATATCCGCCCCCGCTATCACTCAATTGAACGATTCAACTAAATCTCACGACAATTGTCTGTTATCATCAGTGATGACAAAAGGGCCGAACAATCAGATAATTGGGGAGGCAACCTCAATTATCTCAACTCAACCGACTTCTTCATTTTTTTTCTAATTCCCGATTCTTTTGAGTTCAAGATACTGAACGCACGTAATTTCGTCGTTAAAATTCGAAAATTTCACGCTAAAATTGGCTATTTTATCGCACAAGCCCTAAAGATAAGGATTAATTCATTTCTGTCTCAATAAATCGAAGCTCATCCTGATTATATCCCATCCAACTAAATACCTTTCGTTTCTTGAAATAAAAAAAAATCGATATCGAGCGTATTTAATAATTGTTGATCGTGCAGGACGATTTGAATTGACGTGATCAATTTTAAAATTCGATAACGATTTTAACAATTGTTTTTAGCCGCAATGCAGGTATATTATTTAGTGTGTGTGTGGAAATAGAAATTGTGCCGTTAGAAAAAAAAATTAATAAATAAATTAGTGGGAGAATTGTAGCCTTGACCTTCGGGCCATATCGAACAAGCTAATAATGTCCTGGGATATCGATAAAAAAAAATTATCACATTCATCTAGTTTGTAGTGATAATAAAAACGTAAACACATTACGGAAATGACCCATTAAATATCTATATTATCCTTGGTTTCTGAAATATTCAACAAGGATAATTTCTAGATATACGTAGGCGGGCTCAATTCAAGTGTACAATCAATATAACAACTGAATATAGTTTTGTCCGTATATTTGCTATTAATAGAAATAAACGACTAGTTTTTCACGAAATTTATAAATAATTTCCCATTCTTTCAATTCTTTTCAAACAATAGATTGAAAGCGGGTGTTATCAATTTTCCAACCCTTTAAATGTTATTCGACGTGGGTCAACTGTGGTCGTTACTAATTAATTAGATGGGTTAATTTCCGTTATTCTAATGAATTGGATTTAAATTTGTACTGTCATCATCATCAAATTACCGATCGGCTGTGAAAATTCTTCTGAATTCCGCCAATTCGGAGGAATTTCAATGAAAATCGTTTATAATGATTGATAGGATTTCGCTTGAAAAGTTTGAGCGCATCCACCATTTTTTTCAAGATTAATGAGATTCAATCTAAAAGAATTCGGAACGGCTAGCGAATTCGCCCGGCGCATCCACCATTTTTCGCACTATAAACCAATTACTAGAATTTCGTAAATAAACATTTTTATCAGTTTGCGCCTATATTAAACTGTCTTGGGATTGTGTCAGAACCGAGAATTCTTCTGGGAATAATTATTATTTGTGTATTTAGGGACAAGAAGTGCGCTGTTTGAAGCAACTCTTCATCGACAAAGACACCTACGAAGTTAACGATTACGTTACGAAAATATTGAACGATACTTTGGAGATATTATCGCCGAATTGTACGAAATATCCTGATGAACATAGCGACAAACATCTGAAACAAACAGCTATTTTTTGTAGTGAGTATTATTTTTCTCTGTTTAATTTGAAAATTGGATAAATCTATGTGTGAAAAGTCACGCATATCAACCCCCGGACTGATAATTACAGTTGTTTATATGGAAATATCATCTCCACACCCCATTCCGGTGAAAAAGTCGGATACTAGTCGAAAAAAAAATATCAACACCTACATATCTTTTATTATTGTGCTGGCTGTTAATCAAAACCAAATTACCAGGAAAATTGGGGTCAATTAAATTTCTAATTTTCTAATTTTTGGCAAATTGATCATAATCCAGTTATTAATTTATTTTCAGCATTCACATTCATCAAGGATATGAAACTGAAAATGCCAACATATTCGGTTATTTTACAATTAAACGATATTAATTTGAATAATGGAAATCCGATGGTGAGTTGATTCGATTGTTATCGGCACAATTGTGTGAAAAAACCTGTCTACATTTCCTGCTATTAACAAATCCTGTCGTAATCCTTATGGTGAATTTATTTGACACAACGGAAACCGATAAATGTTGGCCACTAAAAGATGTTTATTGTGGATTGTAAATTTCAGGCACAACTGAAAATAAATTTCATGTTTCTGAATGAGACCGGACACCATCCGGCCCTATTGAAGAAACCACTGCTTCTATACCCGACGAATGAGATCAAAATATTCAGGTAATAAACGAATTTGCGTTGACTGGCCCAAAATTCGGAAAATAATGAAAAGCGATTTTCTGTGGAGTTGAAATCGACTCGTTTGTGTGCAGAAAAACGCGAAATTTAGCGGGAAATATTGCAAAATATCAGTTTGTCGAATAGCGTAAGGCAAAAAATTGTATTTCCTTAGCCTAATTTGAGCCCCTATAACTTCATTAGTTTTTGGAATTAAAAATTGAAAAGTGACTCGAATTGCCCTTAAATAGTTTAATCTCCAAGGAAGTGCTATAAAAAAACAACGTGACGTAAAATAACTAGCAAAGTGCCATAAATTCTAACTAGGGGGGGTGGTCGTTTTACAGGAGTGCAACGCCGTTTGCCCGCGTAATCCAGCCAGTTAATGAAAAATTAAGAGATGCGAGAAATTTTGTTTTGAGAGAGGTGGATTCCAGCTTTAAAATATTCAACGTTACTTATATTGGTGGTATAGTTTACGTTGAAAATATTCAATATTTGAGTACAGCACCTGAAAATATAAGGTAGTATCGATTTTTCGCTAGTTAATTAATTTTTATGTGAATTTATGTGAATTTATTTATAGTCTGAATATTTCATGGGTTCGTAACAATAAAATCGAGTACGATTCGATCAATGTTCAACTGATATACGAGTCACGATTGAATTGTCAAAATCTATCAAAATTACCTGTAGAAGATCTGGATTGGTGCTCGAAAAATACACATCCAGATGAGTGTGTAAATTGGAGTAATTGTGCAATATCGACCGGTGGATCATCCAGTATAGAGCGGAGGTAATGTGAGCGAACAGAATGAATATTACAGAAAGGGCTGTAAAAACTGTAGACATTAGGGCGGTTACAGTTGTCTACTGGACTGCTACTAATGGATATTGCAGAAAAACCCATATCGGGACCTTTCTCTCAATTTCATTCCATGGAAATAAATTGTTTCGAAATTTGTGTCTATATCGAAAATTATAGCTGATAAAGCTATTGAATCTCTTTTAATCGGAATCGAGCGATTATTGTGATAAATCATTGAATTTTGTGCTAGTTCTAGACAAGAATCGCCACGTTGCATGTGGCGAGGTGAGAAAAATCCAGGCCGAGAAGCCACCCATCTCTACGCTACATGCACACCCGACTTAATCACCTGTCCTGACGGCGATTGCGACCCTTTAGAGTCTCTATTCGATGGTATCTGTCCGCAGGATTGCTGCAGTAAGTTACAAACAAATTGCGAAATTTTTCGAAAAAATAAACGCAGAATTTTTAAAGGGAGCGTCTCATTTCCAACTTCACACAATACGAAAACCGGACGTGGAATTGGATTGGGTACTGGAGTGTGTCATTGTGACGTGATATCGTGCTATTGCGATAAATTGAAGAAAATCAAGAAAATCGTAAAAGTTAATACGACAAAAACAATAAGTGACAACAGTTATTTGGCCACAAATAGCACACAAACGACCGGAAATTTAACCGCCAGTAAAATCCTAGGTAAAGTCCAATCAAATCGAAAAAAATCCCATAAGAATGTGTCGATTATTTGAAAAGTTACAACCATTTTTAAATTGAAGCAATCGGATAATAAGATCAAAAGTGCTATGCTCAGATTATGTATTGTTTTTCATCTGTTGCCTAGCAATCTAGTGACTAGTTGCTAGGCAACTGATTTTTTCAATAAAAATCTTGACCAACTGTAGTTGAGTTTTCTGTCGCTTCCAGATCTGGACTTGAAAAATTGCGGCACCCTCTGCATCCTCGGCATCTTGACCGGCACCCTCTTCCTAATCGGGGCCATTGCTACGATCGTCGTTTGCTGGCACATGGATAAATTCCGAAAGTCGAGCCACAAAAAATTCGGCGACGACAGTCAAGAGATGGTCCTACGTCTATCCGATTGTGTCGATGAACGGCCTGCACCGGCCCTGGATCCGGTCCCATTGAACTTCAATATGGCCGCCCCTCTAGTCGATACGTTAATCTTGAATATCATCAAAAAATACGAAGTAATTTTCAAGTTTTTTCGATAAACCATTTTTTTCAAGTTGAGATTTTTCGATTTTAGCCGGATCCCAAATGGGAGTTTCCCAGAAATCAGCTGATTATCGAACAAACTTTGGGTGAGGGTGAGTTCGGGCGAGTTTTGCGCGCCAAAGCGACCAACATCGCCGGACAAACAGGTAAATTAGATTTCCGTTCATCTTCAATTCCAATCATAGTTCAATTTATTTGTCTAACCGATTGAATGTTTGCAGGCTCTACAACTGTTGCCGTGAAAACTCTCAAAGACGATGCCCGAGAGACCGAATTGAACGACCTCCTATCCGAATACCAACTGCTCAAAGAGGTCGCCCATCCGAACATCATCCGTCTATTGGGCGTTTGTACAGCTCCAGGTGGTCCGATCTATCTGATAATCGAATTTGCCGAACATGGATCCTTAAGGTATCTATCCAATATCCCATCTGTTAATATTCCATGGAACAATTGAATTGAGATTGTGAATAACAGGAATTACTTGCGGCGTAGTCGACATTTGAAATCGGAAAATTGGCGATTGCCGTCGTCGACGGGCTTGGAAGACGCCGAAATTCACTATGACGAGCCGAAAATTTCGCAAATTACACCGAAGGAGATATTGTCGTTCGCCTGGCAAATATGCAAAGGGATGGCTTATTTGAGCGGGATAAAAGTGAGTGGCTTTCATCAAAATTGACGATTTTCCCCGGAATAACGCAATTTTTGTAGTTGGTGCATCGCGACTTGGCCGCTAGGAATGTTTTATTGGCCGAAGGTAATGTTTGTAAAATTTCCGACTTCGGTCTGACTCGAGATATTTACGAGGAGGATGCTTATTTCAAACGGAGCAAAGGACGAGGTAAATCGGTCAAAATTTACAGTTGAATATTTTCACAATATATCAAATTTTAAATTGACTCCATCATTAATCTTTATGGTCTAGTTCCGGTCAAATGGATGGCGCCCGAATCCCTGTCCGATCATATCTACACAAACAAGTCCGATGTGTGGAGTTTCGGTATTTTAGTGTGGGAATTGGTGACATTGGGCGCGACCCCATATCCCGGAATCGCCGTACAAAACCTCTTCCATCTGTTAAGACAAGGCTATCGTATGGAGCGTCCCGATAATTGTTCCGAAACACTTTACAATATCATGAGGAATTGCTGGCATATCGATCCAGAACAACGACCAACATTCCAGGAATTGTCCCAATTATGGGAGAAAATGTTGAGTGATCAAGTGGAATATTTGGATTTAACAAACAATTCAATACATAATCGTAGCTATTTTTGTACAACACAACTAGATGATAATAATTCTAGTACGGAATCGATCAAAGCCAATTTACCAATGGTGATTGTTAGTGATGCGTCCAATGATAAAATCGAAATTAATCCGGTGAATTATTTGAATAAATCGGAATCGTACGTCAAATGCGGATCGTCGATCAAAATGCACGATTTCACCCAACAACCGGATAATAATCAAAACAATATTAATACTCAAGGATATGAAACTCCAGTGAAAATCGTCAAAAATGTCCAAACTCCAACCAATGATTGTCCACAATATTACACCGATATGGCGGCTGCCATTAAAACAAACAATTGAAGAGACTCACTTCCATAAGTTATAGTTATCAAATCCTCTCTCATACAGGACGAGATTGAATTGCGAGCTAAATTTCGAGTACTAAGAAGAAAATGATACGCCACTGGATTCACTCGTTATTCGGCCACAAAGTAAATTCCAAATCATATTTAAACATAATATAATTTTCCTAATTAATTAGTATATAGCTTCAGTTTGTGGTCAGTGGCGTGCTATTTCCAAAAAAAATAGCTCATTTATATCTATAATTCTGGTCTAAATCTGCAAATGAATCGAGTTGTGAAGTTTGACTATAAATCACGGTCTGTATAAAGTATTGTTAATAAATTCACATTTAATTGTATAAAACATCTATTAATCAGATTTATGTGTGAATGTTAAAAAGACTGCTTGATATTGATTAATGTAATAATTTAAATAAATGTACGTCAGTGAAATATTCTAAAAAAAAATAATTTGAATAGTCCATCATTTGTTTAATTAACCTGTGAAATTAGTGAGCTAAATTGATTGCAGCTAGAGAGGCAATAAAGATGGGATAATAGAAAATCAACCTAATTTGATTAGAGTCATAGTATGACTGTTACATCTCAATACTAAGAGCTCACTTACTACTAAAGCTACACTTTTCAATTAGAGATAGAGATGAAGATTTGTCACAATAATAGGGTTTCCTCAAATAAAACAACTGAGAGTTGAATAAGGTTAGTGGAAATTAAAGGAAAAGTCATTATCTAGAAGCTTGTGAATTTTTCTTAATTACACTCCAATTACCGCTGAAATATAAAAACCGTAGTTTCGACATTAATTATGATAAAGTTACCTGAAGCTAAATTAATTACTTAAGTGAATTTTAATAATTAACTTGGAATATTCCAAATTTCTGCAAAATTAATTTATTAGAATAAATTAATAACGATGGAATTACATAAAAGGACAATATTTTATCGATTGTGAGAAAATCAAGGATTTTTGATTTGGATTTGAGTTTTTGATTGATTTGTTATTATCAGTCAATCATTTGCTTTTTTTAAACTTTTATGGTTCAAGAATTAGAACAATCTTCAAATGTTATCTTATTGTAAATGTCGCTTGGCACTCGACCTATGTCGTAAGTTAATTCGTATAAAATCAAAGAATCGCATTAAATCCACTAATTATATTGTGAAATCAACATCGATATAAACTTCAATAAACCGTAAGTATTCGCTTATTATTTATGAAATTAATTGAGTACTTTAAACTGAACTAAATTCAAATTTTTATCAAGCAACTCCAAATTGA
Organism: Stenodera caucasica; assembly: GCA_037414795.1. Classification (NCBI taxonomy): domain Eukaryota; kingdom Metazoa; phylum Arthropoda; class Insecta; order Coleoptera; family Meloidae; genus Stenodera; species Stenodera caucasica. The sequence goes on from JAZBGZ010000077.1 coordinate 42,985, forward strand.
GCTTTAGTTTATTCAAATTTCCTATTTGCAAATTTAACGAAGAGAATTCTTTATTTTAAGAGGATCATTCTATTCAGTTATTTTTGCCAAAATATCGTCAAATTAAAGATGAAGACTTGTAAACAAATCAATTCATAAAAATAAAATGATAATAGTTTTCAATAATTTCATTCAAATTTCAAAACAATGAGAATAAGTCATCTGTTTCCTACTCGATTTAAGTTTGATTACTCAGCGCTCTAAAAATAATTTTGAGCACGTTCTGTGTCATCCAAAATTACTAATAATTCAAAATTGTGTTGTTAATCTTCAAAATAGTCAATTGAAGAAAAATTATGTGTACCTGTACTTGTTGTAATTAAATGAAAATTGTGCTCACTACTTAAGTCACTATTTGCCAGCGTTGTTATCTGTTATTTGGAACTACCTTTGATCGATCATACCAATCCATTGTACCAACTCATTATACCAATCTTCTATACCAATATGTACATACAATACGAGTACATACAATGTGAAAATAGTGTTATCAATAATTATTGGTGCTAAGACAGGGAGTTGATAGGGAGGTACATAAGATGAACAAAAGCTTGGATCATTGAAGAAATATGTTTGTTTTTCAGAGAAATGAAGTTAAAAATCTTATCGAGCTCATGGGCCCTTGTGGCAGTCTTGTTTATTGTTGTCGAAGCCCAGCCGCCATTTTATGCACAAAATCCATGTGCATCGAGATCGACATGCCATGAATGTATCCAAATACCATCATGTGCCTGGTGTTATGATCCTGTAATTATAACGAAATTCCTTGGTAAAATTCTTATACTTTCAAGTAATTTTCATTCAAAGAACTTCAAATCAAGTACTCGATGTTTCCAACCGGCTTATCCAACATCTCTAGCTGAACAATGCCCGGAAGAATACGTCTACCATCCCGAAAATATGAATGAAGTGATACAAAATGATGCCTTGACAATATCAAGAGGACATGGTGGTGGTGGTGGCGGCTCTAGTGGTAATGGCGGTGGTGGTTTTTCCGGTGGTACTAGTGCTGGAATAACGCAGATCCGACCGCAACGGATGAATCTCAAACTTCGAGCCAGTAATTGAGAAATTTGCTGTGATTGTATTTTAATAATTGTTGAAAATTTTTAGAACAATCTTACGGTACTGCGATGTTTTATACACAAGCAGAAGATTATTCAGTCGATCCTAATCAAATGGATTCGAGTAAATCAATGGCGGATGATAAGAAGAAATTATCGGAGCTTTCGGCGAATTCATCAACTGTTGAAATGCAACATAACGCAACAAGTGCTGTTAGTATAAAATTCTTCACGAAAGGCTTGAATCGTGATGGTCCATTGGTTGAAACGAACAAATGTAGTAATATTAAAGTTGGTAGTTTAATTGAATTTCGTGTTGATTTGGAAGTTATCGAATGTCCGAAGAATCGCGACGATTGGAAGCAAACAATACAAATCTATCCAGTTGGTATTAATGAGAGTTTAGTGATCAATTTGGAAATGTTATGTGATTGTCCATGTGAACATGCTGGTAATGAATATTATGTTGAAAATGCTATACAATGCCGTTATAATGGAACATATAAATGTGGTGTATGTGAATGTAATAAAGGACGTTTTGGGAAATTCTGCGAATGTGACGATAACAAACCGACAAATACAATTTTATCAATCAATTAATCACCCGAATAAAATTGTTAATGTCTTCTGAATAAATTCTACGATTATCATAGCAATTTCAATTTGAATTTCCCTCGTAATCTCTTGGAAATAAACCATCAGTACTACCATCTGTCGAATTTGTTACAACTCAATCTAATAGAGGGCGTAACATTGGCTTACCAAATTTGGCATTTCAGATCAACCATCTGAAATAAGAGGTGTTGTTTCCCCCATTTTAATAGTTATGAAGATAAAATAGATAAAATAAATCGATAAGATAAGGTATGTACCTCTGTTATCAATAATTATTACGTGAATCTAATAATTTTACCATAACAAGTACACTTGATAATAAAAACGGTCTGATTGATTGTCGTTTGTTATTTTCTGTATAACTAGATTTGATAATTAATTGATGAATTAATCGTCCAAAGTCCAATAATTTCATGATATTTCTAGACTGAATATCCATTTTTTATAATTATTAATTGTATTATAAATGTCTGCAATTAGAAAATTAATTTTAAAATACCATATTAACCCACAATTGTTTTATTTATGTGGGTGGCGCTTGCATCACTCCTTTATTCTCCAGCCGCCTTGATTCAAAGAAACTTATCATTATATCTAATAACATTTTCAAAAAAACAACCCTTGTATCATTGGTGTTTTTTTTTCAATGGGAATAAGTCATCTGTTTCTACTCGATTTAAGTTTGATTACTCAGCGTTCTAAAAATAATTTTGAGCACGCTCTGTGTCATCCAAAATTACTAATAATTCAAAATTGTGTTGACAATTTTCAGAATAATCAATTAAAAACAAGACTTTGTTTTGGTTAATTATAACCAGATATGGTGAAGCATGAATAAGGATAGATAGACTGTAGCTGCAAAAAACTTATTTATTGATCCTGTTCCTGTCTTGTCTTTTCTTGTAATTCTGGGGTTACCTTAGGTCAAATTCGATTGTCAATATTTAGAATTATTGGCACTGATAAAAGCATTCTTATATTAGAATTATTATCTATTTTATGTAGATACTTCAATGTAAAAATAGTCTTATTCTTATTGTTAATTATTGGTGATAAGACAGGAAGTTGAGTAACTCAAGTCTAAATCAAACTCATAAAATGAATAAATATTGACAAAAGCTTGGATCATTAATGAAATATGGTTTGTTTTTCAGAATAATGCAGCTAAAAATAGTACCGGGCTTATCGGCCCTTGTGGCAGTCTTGTTTATTGTTGTCGAAGCCCAGCCGCCATCGCCTTATATACAAAATCCATGTACATCAAAATCTACATGTCATGAATGTATCCAAACTCCATCATGTGCCTGGTGTTATGATCCTGTAATTATAATATGATTCATTTGTAAAATTATAATTATAAGTTTAAGTTAATTTTCTTTTAAAGAGTTTCGAATCGAAAGCTCGATGTTTCCAACCGGCTTATCCAACACCTCTAGCTGAACAATGTCCAGAACAATACGTTCACAATCCCGATAATATAATGGGGTTGATACAAAATGATGCCTTAACAATATCAAGAGGACGTGGTAGTGGTGGTGGTGGTGGCGGCTCTAGTAGTAGTGGCGGTGGTGGTTTTTCCGGGTCCGGTTACGAAGCCAATATGACATCACATGGTAGCAGTAGCGGATCGTATGGTGGTTTTTCCGGTGGTAGTGAAAGTGGTGCTGGTGCTGGAATAACACAAATTCGACCGCAACGGATGAATCTCAAACTTCGAGCCAGTAATTGAGCAATTTTCTTCAATTGTATTTTTTGTAATTATTGAAAATTTCCAGAACAATCTTATAGTATTGCGATGTTTTATACACAAGCTGAAGATTATCCAGTCGATCTTTATTATCTTATGGATTTGAGTAAATCAATGGAGGATGATAAAGAGAAATTATCGAAACTTGGTGATCATCTGGCTGAAACTATGCAAAATATCACAACAAATTTCACATTAGGCTTTGGCAGTTTTGTTGATAAAGTTGTAATGCCTTATGTTAGCACCATACCAGAAAAGTAAGTCAATTTAAAGAGAATACCGTTCGTTTTCTTTCTATTTGAATTGGTGTTGTTTGTGAATGAAACTAATTAGGTATCATTTAAATGGTCATCGAAATCCTTCCGTTTATTATAAATTGTTCTTTTTTGTTCGTTTTATGTTTTATTTATATTCATTATATAGGTTGGTGCATCCATGTACTGGTTGTGTGGCCCCTTATGGATTTCGCAATCACATGACCCTCAGCACTAACACGAATCGATTTTCAGTAAGTCAACGGACAAATTCATTTTAATAAATTCCCTATCCCATACGCGATTATATCCTTGAATATCCCCAAAAAATTATAGAAATTTCTTCTAATTCGAATTTTTGTGTCTTCTTTTCGTGATCTGTAATTGTTTCAATTAGAGGCATGTTTGTATGTATGAATGATGCCTATTCTATTGGTGCTAGGACATTTAGGTGGCCGTTTCTCGTATATTTTAGGGGGCATGACGGCATGATGAAATCATGGGACATGTCTATTAAAATAGTATTTTATTTGTAAATTAACTTTATTTTATATACATTTTTTTTGTGGAAAAGAAAAACAAACAAACATAAACATTTCCTAATTAATTCAAATATTTAAATTTTAACGGATATGTTTATGGTTGAGGAATGCTGCATGTAGGTGTTAGATTTAGTTTATGGTTATAGTCTGATATCACCATGTCCCAATTGTGCATCTCCGTACGGTTTCAAGAATATGATGCGCTTATCAGCCAATACAAGACAATTTTCCGTAAGTTATAACGTTGGTTGGAAAATTTTCTAAATAACTACACTCAAAATTAATCAAATTTTCACTAAATCTTACTGAATATTAAAACGATTATCAAATAATGACATTTCTTCGTCTAACTCGTTTTTTGTAAATATTGTATTGGAGGCATTGAGGCTTGCGATTTGCGATTTCTTTTAGATGATCATTCAATTAGTTTAGAAATGATTATCTAAATGGAACTAACTGTAATTGAAAAATAAGTTTTCGATTGTTCTAATAAATCATCAATTAATTGCTTATTTTCTCGATTGTCTACTAATCTATTTATTCCGACTTCCTCTAAAATCCTAATTGTTAATTAACATTAAGACTAAATTCAATCTAACTGTAATTTTCTTAATGCGATTTTAATCAAATTTATTAGCATATGGTACGTGAAGCTTCAGTATCCGGTAATTTAGATGCTCCAGAGGGTGGTTTCGATGCAATAATGCAAGCTGTAGTTTGTCGTAAAGAGATTGGTTGGCGTGCAAAAGCTCGACGTCTTTTAGTATTTTCAACAGATGCCGGTTTTCATTATGCCGGTGATGGAAAGGTAATTTATATTATTTTTGACTTGTGATTTTTTTAAAGTTTTCTTTATAGTTGGGCGGTATTGTTAAACCGAATGATGGTCATTGTCATTTGAATACAAGAGGTTATTATACGATGTCGGAAAAACAAGATTATCCTAGTGTTTCCCAGATCAATCAATATGTTAAAAAGAATGCTATAAATGTAATATTTGCTGTAACGGCTGATAAAATTGGTGTTTATAAACAATTACAATCGCATATAGAAGGTGCGAGTTATGCTACATTATCGAACGATTCATCGAATATTGTTGAATTAATTAAAGAGCAATATGAGGCGATCTCATCAACTGTTGAAATGAAACATAACGCATCTAGTGCTGTTAGTATAAAATTCTTCACGAAAGGCTTGAATCGTGATGGTCCATTGGTTGAAACGAACAAATGTAGTAATATTAAAGTTGGTAGTTTGATTGAATTTCGTGTTGATTTGGAAGTTATCAAATGTCCAAAGAATCGCGACGATTGGAAACAAACAATACAAATCTATCCAGTTGGTATTAATGAGAGTTTAGTGATCGATTTGGAAATGTTATGTGATTGTCCATGTGAACATGCTGGTAATGAATATTATGTTGAAAATGCTATACAATGCCGTTATAATGGAACATATAAATGTGGTGTATGTGAATGTAATAAAGGACGTTTTGGGAAATTCTGCGAATGTGACGATAACAAACCGACAAATACCGATATTACCGTCAATTGTATATCACCATTGAATCATTTAGAATGTTCGGGCCGTGGAAGTTGTATTTGTGGCCGGTGTACGTGCGACACACGACTCCACACAAACGAGGTATATTTCTATGAATAAAATTCATAAAATTTCGATTATTATTTGATTGATTGTAGACGATTTTCGGTGATTATTGTGAATGCGACAATTTCTCTTGTGAACGTCATTTGGGCGAATTATGTAGCGGTCATGGTGTTTGTAATTGTGGTACTTGTATCTGTCATGATGGTTGGACTGGTTCCAATTGTGGTTGTCAAAATTCCACCGAATCATGTTATCCACCTGGTAGTGATCATTCACAAGTTTGTTCCAATAACGGTGTTTGTGAATGCGGTAAATGCGTTTGTAATACAACTGAAGAAGGGCGTTATACTGGCAAATTCTGCGAACAATGTCCAGTAATTTGATTATAAACGAATATTTTAATCGTAATTGATATAAATTGTATTTTTAGACTTGTCCAGATCTTTGCGAACAATTCAAAGATTGCGTCCAATGCCAACAATACCACACTGGGCCGTTATCGGAGAAGGAATGCGCCGCCTGCAAATTCACCCCAATTCCAGCCAAAGTCATCGAAGGTAACATTTCATCTCTTCTCATATCAACAATACAATATTTCTTGATTATTTCCAGTGAATGAGACTAGAAATGAGCACTTTTGCCACTATTACGATGAGGATGAATGTCGCTTCTCTTATGTTTATTATTATAATGAAAACAATACGTTCAGTGTACGGGCTGAGGAAGAGCGCCGTTGTCCACCTAAAGTCTTTTTATTGGGCATAATCCTCGGTGTAATTGCAGCTGTTGTATTATTGGGTCTTGCCATTCTATTATTATGGAAATTATTGACAACAATACATGATCGGCGCGAATTTGCCAAATTCGAGAAAGAACGACTAAAAGCCAAATGGGACACGGTAATATCCTCCAAAATAATCAATTATAATTGGTATTAATTTTTTTATAATCAAATTATTTAGGGCGAAAATCCGATCTATAAACAAGCGACGTCTACATTCAAAAATCCAACTTATGCTGGCAAAGGTTAGAATTCTATCCAGTTGGAAATTTGTAAATAACGTAAAGAACTGCCTTTTTTAAAGTTATTGTCAACGATTGATTGGTGTCGTTTTTGTTTGTTAATTAACTTGAAATTGTTGTACTTAAATTAAGTCGTGTGCCTTTATGACGTTAAAACTAGCCTTAAAAGATCTTTTAATACATTTTAATAACATTATATATTTATATTTTATAATCGAGAATCTCTGCCATTTAATACTAGACTTTTATCGAATTTCGATTTGTATATTTTAATTGTATATTAATTGTGCAAAAAGTAGACTATTACTTTTTCGAATAATCAAAATCCATTGATTAGATCTGATAGTTATTTAATACGTAATTGTAGAAAAATAACAATAAAGTTAAATTATTATAAAATTATAAAGCGTCAACTAAAACAGAACCTAATAGGACACAAGTCCCTAAAGATACCACCATGCAGACAACGATTAGAACCATCGAAATCGGTTTCTCTTCAGGTGTTGTAATTCTGAAAAATTCGAACTTACTCGTGTATGTTGTGTTAATTGTAGAAACTTACGACGGTATTTTTATCACGCATAAATTAACTAGATAACCATTGGAAATGCCGAAAATTATAATGAAAATTATGTAGGCAGCATCTCCAAATGCCACACTCAAATGATGGCGTGGTTGAGCATTGCAGTACATCAAAATCGGGATGAAACCGATTCGAATTAGACTCGCGATTAAAACTAGAAGACCATTAGAAGGTCTTTGGAGTTTACCAGCAACTTCACGACCAATCCAATCGAAAACGTTGTAAGATAGAAACGTGCAAACTGGTATGAAGAATGAATCTACAATTTTCAGGGAATTAAACTGAAAATCTATAGTCTGGTAAGGAACTTTTCACCGTTCCATTTATTCCCATTTCCTTTGTTTCTAGATTGAACTAATGACGTTACAGCCGGATGTACCATAACCGAACATCCCAGCACAATAATCATCGATGATAAATGGAATTTGATTTTATTTAAAACGTGGAAGAAATCTTCTTTTGTAATTTTCGGACGTTCAACTTCAACAACTTGTCTGGTTAAATGATAACGGAAATATTCGGAATTTGTTAATGTAATAAGGAAATAAATTAATGTGAAAAATACAAAAAACATCCCAACTAAGAAATAAACTAAACCATCAGTCTGGGAATTGGCACCTATACTTAATGAGAATATCTGTACTAAAGCTGCGAAAATACCACAAATCGATTGTCCGGACAAAATTGCCGTAATATAACCATCTGGAAATCTCGCGACCAATTGGAATAATGTCACCATAAACATAGAGCCGGTAGCTGCTAAAAGGGCACCGATGATCAACGTTACAACAAAGAATCCTACTTGCCCTTCAAAGAAAATAAACACCAATATTAAAGTAATAATAAAACAATTGATCAACATACAAGAATCGGTGTTGATTTCGACGAAAATCACTGTCGCTCCGAATAGAACAAGAGTCGCACATAAGGCACCGGCTAGTCGTTTCGCGATGCCAATTCTTTTACTCAAAACAATTGTCAACACTAGAAAAACCACATTACTGACATTGGCCACGATATTGTAGTTTGAAGTGAATTGGGCTTGGAGTCCGGTCCTGTTCTCGTTTGTATAATTACTGTTATTGGTATCGCGGAATTTATACATCCAATACTGGAATTTTTTCGATAAGTACAATAATTGGAAAGATAAATTGTAATTCACTTACATCATTGGCTGTTGTGAAAAAATTCGCCGGAACCAACGTCAAGGTTCCCAGTGCATAAAATAGGATGTAACTCATGTAATATTTATCCTTAATCGGTTTATTATCGTTTGTATTAATATTGAGCATTCTTTCTGCTGCTTCTACAAATAGGATTAATTATCTGATTTTATTAGAACGGAATTTGAATATTTACCAGCGTTCTCGTTAGTATTTACCATTTATATTGTATTTTCCGAAAATAAATATTTAGAAGTAGATTAACAGGTGTAAAATGAAAATTTAATATAGAATTAAATTCCGGTGATAACAGATTTTGTGATGATTTCATTATCTAATCACAACGATAGAATGATTGGCTAACAAAATCCACGAGTAAGTATAATAATAAAAATTCATCAATTGATCGTAATACTTATTTTAAAATGTCGCATGAGAATCAAAATTCGATTGTTTTTGTTATTGAAATTTAGAGCAATAAACTCATTTTCTAGTACAAATTTTATAAACAAGTTAGATTATTTTTGAACGGAGATCGACCCTCCAGTTGACCCCACACAAAATCAAACTCACAGTTATGAGTCATTTTACTGTTAGAAGTTTGGGGTTGATGGAAGGAGCAATCCGCGCTTGAAAAATCGTCCTAGCTAAGAACAGTTTCGATTGTGGTCCTGATGAAATAAATGAAAAATGTTGATTTTAAAAACGTACTTTATTGTGTTAAAAATGAAGGTAATTAGGCGAAAATTATTATAATCTAAACCCCTAAACGGGCTCATATGGCCCATTTGACGATTTCAATATTAATTCAAATAACTATAGCCCACTTGATTGGGATCAAAATTGTACGAAAAAAAAACTCAAATTACATTGAATTGTAGAAAAAAAAACCTATAGAAAAATTATTTAATGAATAGCAATGAGACCTGATTCAAGCAATTTTTGTATCTTGGCAGCAATATCCGGATTTTTTAAATGATCTTGTAATGCTTTCGGATCATTTTGCATTTGTTCCAATATCATACGCATAGCTGGATCTCTTAAAATTTGTTGTACTTCAGGATCGGCCATTGCTCTTTGTCGGATTTTTTCTGGATCACCAGATGAATTAGCATTTTCTATACTACATGCTCTATAGCCTTGTACAGCTTCAGCATTATTCGGATCAATTTCCAATGCTTTATGGAATGCAGCTATGGCTTTACTTGGTTGTTGCATACCTTGCAAGATATGTCCTTTTCTTATCCAGCCTTTGATAAATTTCGGATCTAATTCAACGCATTTTTCACAGTCTTTTAAGCCAAGATCAAAGGCAGCCAGTTTTGTATAGCATGCAGCACGATTACTATACAATTTCGCATCATCCGGATTACGTTTAATGGCTTCTGTATAATGTTTAACGGCAGTAGCATAATCACCTTTCTTAAACAAATCATTACCTATGGAGGAATTATTTAGTAATTAGATAATTGGAGAGAATAAGCAACAAAATTACCGATTTCCTTTTCTTTTTCAGCTAATTCTGGATTAACGTACGATTTCCGCTCTTCTTCTTTGATTATCTTGTCAATTTCCGATAGTAGAGTTTTAATTTCAGGTGTTCTATGCTCGGACATTGATTTCTCATATGCAATTTTAGCATTTTGATAATCTTTCAATTTCTTATAAGCATTACCTATACGTAGAAATGATTTAGCGATTAATTTGAAATCAGCTCGATTCTCACGACCGATCTCAATCGCTTTTTCACACTCTTTAATACATTTCTCGTAGTCTTTTTGTTCGAAATAAACAGCAGCTAGATTATTATTGAATGTGATATCAGTCGGATCATGTTCAATAGCTTTATTATAATGTTCGATAGCTTGTTCGAAATTTTTCTTTTTATAAAATTCATTACCCTTTTCCTTTTCAATTTTGGCTAAACGTTTATTTTCTGGTAGATCAGGTTCGGATGGTTTCGGTTCGGGTTTTGGTTCTGGTTTTCTTGTTGATTGTGGCGGCGGTGTATAAATCGGTTCCGTTTCCATCGGCTCTTCATTCGGATCAATTCCGATCAATACGCTCAATGTTGTTAGAATTTTGGGATCTTGTAATTTCTGTCCTAATAAACTCGGATTTGCTTGTAATTGTTGTAATGTAGCTAAATATGATGGATCATCGAGTAATGGTTTTGTTCGTGCATCACTACGTAGTTTCTCGAATAAATCGGGACGATTGAATGGATTTGGAAAACCTTTAGAGTTCATCTTTTGAGCCTTCACCTCTCTCAAACCGTCTTTCAATTGAGTATTATTCGGATCGATTTGTAAACCCTTCTCGTAAACAGCAATAGCTTCGTCATGACGACCCAAATAAGCTAAAGCTGTACCTTTTCTAGAATAACCTTTCGACCAGTCCGATTTCAATTCGACTGTTTTTTCAGCATCTTTCAATGCCAAATCGTATTTATTCGCTTTAGCGTAAGCCGCACTACGATTCGAAAATAACACGTGGTTTTTATCATCCAATTTGATTGCTTCAGTGTAACATTTGATTGCTTCTTCGAAATTATTTGCAGCCAGTGCAGCATTTCCTTTATCTTTCAAAACTGATACCTATTTAACAAATGAAATTCACTCAATTAGATAAACTATAATTCGAATTATTTTAATCAAATTTTTAATTACCTGATCCATTATTTACCGGCACTTTTCACTGAAAGCACGATCAATCGAAATTTCTTTTTCGAGAAGTTTCTGTGAAGCCCCACCACTTCTGTCAAATATTTGACTGTCAAACTAGTGTCAATTGCAATGATCACGCTATTAATTCCAATATTAAAAAATTTCAATCGATAAAAAGCGAAATAATTTTGTTTTATTAATTATTATCAATCGATAATTATTCGCTAAATTTATTATTATATCGCTCGAATTAATTTTAAAATTACAACGTAAATAGCGCCGCCTATTCGTAAAGTAGAGCGACAATAAGAAGCGGGAGATTTGAAATTCTGAGTTTATGACTCGAATTTAAATATATAAATGTCCGTTTATTCAACATATATAATGAAAATTATATAAAACATTCAACAGATATTAATAAAATCAGAACGAGAAAAAAAATTACAAATAATATTGCAACTTATTCTATATAAAAGCAACAAGACATGGCAATATACATAATCACTAATCCCATTGCAATATCGACATACACAGTAAATAGTGTAGCGCAATCTCAACTCTCAACTGAAACCGGAGAAGAAAAAAACTTAACATTATTATCCATATTTACAAAAGAAAATTATCAAATTAAATATTGAACGAAATAGAAACAAGAAAATTCCGTAGACTCTTCAAGAACACTGCTTAACATACAATTTGAAAATTTGTACGATTCCACTACATTTAATATCTCAATTCAATACAGTCGATTCCGGCTATTGTGTCGTTAATTGGACCAGTCTTTTATTATGGATGAATCTTCGGGAGCGGGATCAAATCGAGAAAACAGACAATTCATTTGTTTATCTCAATCGAATAATTGTTTTTAATTTCAATTTCCCAAAATTGATAATTTCTCCTATCGATTCTAAAGATGTGTTTTTAGAACTCGTTCCGTGTAGTAATTGGAGCCTCCTTTTGCTTGAGTCATATCTGGATTAGATTCAACAACTTTCAAGCCCAAAACTTTCCAATACGGATGTATCCACATTAAGCGGAATCAATTGTAAATAATTTGTTTAATTTTTGGAACAAACATCTTTCAATAATTATCATCATTATTATTATAAAAAGGCTGCTCCACGTTTTTTTTATTCATTTTGTAGTCTTTTTTTTGTAAATAGGAAAAGCCAATAAACTGGTCTCCAAAAATATACACATGCACAAAAACGTTTCGCAAAATAATAAATAAATGTTCAACTCGGTATTATTTTAGAAAAACAAAGAAATATTTATAACTATTACCGAGATTATTATCTTAATTAATCAAATTTTTTTTTTCAATTCTTTTTTGTATATTAAGGCATCGGAACAGCCATGGCCACAATATTAAGAAATAGACTGCACCAAACCTAAAACAAATTAAATTCAATACATTTTGAAATGATGTTTAAAAATAAAAATTGGAAAATAATTCAAGAATTATTCCAGTTATGCTGGGAGCATGTTTTTATAAAATGTATAACGGTGAGAATATTTATTCATAGATTAACTTGTATTATTAATATGAAACAGATCTATTCAAGATTGCGGTAATAGACGAGAAATTGTTCAATATTCCATGTAATTTATTGATACAGGAAATCATTTAATTTATTATTTATAAAAAAAAATAGATGTAAGAATAATTATTTATATTGTACAGTTAGAGTTGAATATACGGCCATCCTAGGTTGTATTGGCGCCATAAGGGCTGAATCCTTTCCTTATTAAAATTGCTTTTCTCAAAGAGCCACTGTTTTATTTTCGTGAGTTAGAACTTCTCATAAGTGGTTTCGTGTAGATTTTCGGTGAAAATTGAAATATCAATAGTGGTCATCTTAATTAGTGAAATAGTTTCTATAATTGTTATCAAATATATGAGATTAGTTAATTGATTGTAATTATAAGAAAACTGTTAGAATATAAATTTTTCCCGATCCAATCATAAAATTTGAAAATTCAACTGTAATTCTCCATAATTATAGTAATGAAAATTATAATCTAGAACAGATTTTCAATATTATTACTTTTTTATGTGACTAATGAGTAAGATTTTGAATTTTTGAGATAAATATCTAATTAAGTCATCATTGCATAATCTCTCGAAATCTACCTACTTGAAAAATAAATATTTACATTTAGACTAATTCCAAAACAAATTAGAAAATAAATAATGATGTAGTAATAAAATTTTGATTCTTTCTCAATGACTTGCTAGTTATTTCCTGTAATAAAAATTGTTTGATTTACTTTTAAATTGCTTACCGTTTTAAGAAACTGAACTAATGGCATTATGTGGCGCACCCATTTGTGTTAAAACTTTATCTAACCATTGCAATGGTCCATGTAAATGCACTTCAATCCAACATGGTGTACTTGTTACATCCTGTCGATGATATTCAGCACCCCAACCTTTAACAAAACTCATACGTATTGTACACATTTTTGTTAATTCATATACAGCTTCAAAACCATGATTAACACATTGCGATAATAATTGTGCAAATTCAGCATTATTGAATATTCTCAATGAACAACCAGATGGTATTTTACATACAGTAGATGGATGGAATTGATGATGATGATTACAATTTCTTGATTGTACAAAAATAGCTGAATCTGATAAACATTCGGCATATACTTCACCATTGACATAATATAAATGTACACCTTTGCCAATATGTCGTCGTGTATTTTCAATTGTTGAATTACGATTAACATTCGATAATTGACCGAGACAGAAACGATCACTATTATTGCTTGGATTTGTGAAACCATCAACAATAACCGATGTTGAATTACAATGGAAAACTTCACCAACACGACAATTCAATTCATAATAGGCAATTGATGCCCAAAATGGTTGTTCTTGATAAGCCACCGGTTGTACATCAGCATTGGGCATTTGTGCTGGTGGTGCTGGTGTATTATTATTCGTATTATTCTCATCTGTTGGACTATAAGCTGGTGGTGGTGTTTCAGCTAAATTCGAATATGGTGATTGTGGATTTGATGTAACACTACCAGGACTAGAAATTGGCGAACTTGGTGAGAAACCATTTTGTGTAAAACTGACATTATGTGGCATTGTTGGTTCAACTAAATTTTGAAATGGTAACAATGAATGTCCAGGCACAAAATCACTATGTCTTGGTACTAAAACTGGTGGTAAGACTTGACTTTCAACTCTTTTATAATGGTATGGATTAATACAGACTTCTTTTTGTTTTGCTGAAAATGGAAATTGGCAATGTTCCAATGGTTTCAATTCATGATGACTTTGTAAATCAGGCCATCGCCATACACGACAATATATAACATGTGGTAAACCTTTACGATGGGATACTTGTAAACGACCATCTAAACTTCTTGGTATTGTTACACATTTTGATGGTGTACCAGGACATGATAATGCACGTTCTAATTCTTCTATTGCACCTTTACGTTTTTTTAATTTTTTAACTAAACTATCAACAGCTTTCTCAGCCCATTTCTCCTCTTCATCACCTTGTTTCCAACCTAATAATTTCTTCACAGCTGGACTAGTAAATGAGAATAAACTATTCAATGTTGATATAGGACCACTACTTGATGTTTCACCTTCGTCAGTTTCCATAATGCCACTATAAAATAAATATCAATTAATTTCAATTGAATTAAAGTTAAACCCCAACAACATTAATGACTCACTAGTTATTAAAATGAGTCACATAATATTGCTGATAATCTGTAGCCATATTATAAGTTTCGTATAATGAGGGAGCACACATGCAACTTGTTCAATTGACTGTTATATTATGTGTATGTGAGAACATGTTGAACAAACTATATAAAACGTTATCGAAGAGGAAGAGGTCTACTTGTTTTTTTTTTACATTTCAAGTGTTAGTTTTTTTTCCCCAATGATTGCATGTTATCACAACACAACAACAACCAGTACTAAATACCTCCAACTTAAGCTTATTATTATTCAAAAATTAACAATATTTATGAAACTATTGTATTAAAATACAGAATATCATTGATTATTTACCTGAATTGTTGTTATTTTCGGTTTGTTTATTGAAGTTTTGTGAGAAAAATGACAAAAATTTTAAGTAAAATTACGAGAGACGCTCGTAACCAGCTAGTGTAAAATTGTAACAACGTGAAGAAAACAAAATCCCTCCTATAACCTTGATTGACTAAACCAATTGGCGCGAAAAATAAACTCCTAACCTCAAACTATTCAAACAATTTATTCGTTAAAAAAAATTTATTATTTAGGCATATAATAATCAATATTGTAAATTATGTCCCTGATAATTAAACGTTCGACAAAAATATGGAGATTATTACGATTTATGTGAATTTACCTAAATATTTCAACACTGTTTCCGGGTATGGATTGTCTAATAAATCATCAATCAGACCATTTATTTGATCGTTATAATGATTTAGAGTGGACTGGTCGAAATCTTGCAGTAAGTTCAAATCTTCGTCCCAAAAATAAGGTACAGAATAATTTTCTAAACATTCCGAATAGACTCCCAACATCTACAATTCAGAAAAATATAATTAATTTTATCGATCAGTTATGATCGAAATAATTACATAGATAACGCTATAACTCAATGATCTTGTCCAAATCTCTGGTGTAGCTTCATCTAATTCCGGATTATCATCGAACAATTCCCAAAAAAATATCGTATTAATTACATAACTTGGTATTTTTTGTTTGAAAACATCACGTATATGTTTTATAAATCTCAATGTTGGTTTCAAATGTTGACGATTGAATATTATTTCATTTTCTTGTTTTTGAAATGATAATCGCCAATATTTATCAAGATTGTTCGTATATCGTGTTTTTGGTGTTTTTGGTACCAGGAAAAAATCGCTATTCTCCGGATATGGGTTCTTACGGAAATTGCCTCTCGGCCATTGTCTCTTATTTTCAATTAAAACACATGGAACTAAATCTACACTAATTAATGTTTCATTTCCACATAAACGTAGAGTTATTGCAGGACCTTGTTCTGTAATATCACGTATCTGGAAGTTGTACTTATATAAAACATAGTTCAAAATAATATATGTGATTTAATAACTTTATATGTAACACCATCTACTACGAATCCGTTTCTCAGTGAATATTTCGATACAGCTTCTCTTAATGTTGAATTTAATAGATTTTTAACTTTTTTTGCTGATAAATAATAACCATCTGTAGTCAAAAAACGGATGAGACTGAAAAAAAGTTACAACGTAAAAGAATAATGAGAGTTTTACGATTTACTCAAAAGTAAAATCATCTTTTATCCTTTCCAGATTCTTCAACAGAATTTCAACATGTCCTGGAAATTCCGGTTGGGCTCTTATCACAGTTTTAATTGGTTTAGGCATCTCAAGTAATATATCAATATCAAATTCATCAGCCGAATGTATTTTTAGATCTTTATAAAAACTACCACCACCATAATGATCAACATTCAATAATCGAAATTCAGCAAAATCATTCATAGCCTCCAATAATCGTCCGAGTACCTTTAAATAAAAACACATTGGAGTTGAATATGACAATAATATATGGAGTTGTTGAATAATTTTTTTTACCGTTTCAACAATAATCTGATTGCGTTTAGCTTCATTATCACACAATGAAATTACAGTAGAATTCGCATACTGCAAGCCAGATTCAATACCAATAATTTCATCTTCATCAAATTCTAATTCACTCATTGTTGGAGAAATCGATCAAATCTATCAGGAAACAGGGGAAATACCTTTTTATGAATTAGCCCTTTCTGAAATAATAAAAACAGAATAGCTGACGCCATCTACTCTCATAAAATATACTTAAATTGCAGGCTGTCTAAATGTAGCTTAAATTATTGGGACCAAATCGAAAAAATTCCCTAGATCTCAATGACTCAAAGCGCGCGATTTTCAAATTGATTAATTTATATATTGTTGATTATCCAGTGAACTGTTGTCGAATTTCAATAATTTCGCTATTAAAATGTCTTCCATCGATTCTCGAAAAGATTTTATCGATTATAAAGTGAATTTTGGAAGTGTTCCAATCAACCAAAGCATTTTCAAAACATTCAAATTCAAAAATGATTCTTGTGTATGATTTTATAGTTTGTTTTTTTTTTCTAAACTTATTTATGTTTATTTGAAATTTTCTAGAGAACTACAAATTATACGATAACAAAAAATGAAAATTTGAGTCCAATTTATCAAGTTTTTGATTTCGTTCAATATGAATTTGAATTGGATAAACATCAAGAAATATCGCTTCATATCAGTTATCAGCCCACATGTCCCGGTCAAAAAGATGTCGATTATTTCCAAATTACCAATAATGAAGGAGACTCATATAAATTACAAGTTAAAGGTCTATGTTTAGGTAATTATTTTTCAATGGAAAATTTGATCCTCCACAAAAATTCTATTTAAGCTTCGGAAGTCTATTGTTCCACAAAAACTATGGAATTTTTCAAATTTCCCAATTATTCTAATCTAAAGAAATCATTTAATATGAAAAATACATCATTGAAAATTCCATTGATTTTCAAAATTGATGATGACGATGATGATATTTTCTCAATCGATCCCAAAGATGGTATAATTGAACCGAAACAACATAAACAAATCAATGTGAGATTCTTATCTTGTCAACCAGGATGTTACTCGAGGAGAGTTACATGTCTCATTCAATATCATGTTAGTCGGATTATTAATAAATGAAAAAAAAATGATAACAATTCATCTTTACTTTTAGGAACCGATCCAGGTTGATTTATTCGGTTTTTGTTCGAAAAAAAATTACAATAAAAAAGATTTCAAATATGACCAATACGCAATACCGAAGGGATATTTAAATGATTGCTTGAAATTCTATGAAACTACTCCACCTTTAACATTAAGTGAAGTTTTCCTAGACTTCGGTTGTAG
This sequence comes from Stenodera caucasica, assembly GCA_037414795.1. Lineage (NCBI taxonomy): Eukaryota > Metazoa > Arthropoda > Insecta > Coleoptera > Meloidae > Stenodera > Stenodera caucasica. The sequence continues at coordinate 61,252 of JAZBGZ010000077.1, forward strand.
TTCTATCGAAAATAACAATACACAATCAATTACAACAACTTTAACGAATAATTTGGAGAAACCAATTGAAATTGTTTGGGAACAATGTGAGAGTTATTTCCTTAGAGAATTTCATTTCTTTTAATTGAGAAATAGCTCAAATTTTCCAGATATTTCCTGATAACATTCAGATAGAACCGAATGATAGTGTTCCATTCGATTGTAGATTTTATCCAGATGAAAATTGTAAAATGTTCATGAAACGATTGAGGGGCCAAATAAATTGGGAAATCAACAAGGAAGATTCTTATGTCGTCCCAATACCGATCAGTATAACATTAATCGGTTTGTATCATAAATATCGATATTCTACAACAAAGTCTTCATTTCTATCGGCGAAAATTGAGACATCAATCGGTGGAGCTTCTCAAACTGTTGAACTCAGCATTTTTCTATCGTAATTGTCATTTAGTCTCCAAGATCTACAAAAGGTTTCGTAGTAAGATTCCAGAAATCATAGATTTCACTAATTTGAGGACCACTGGTTAAAGCTAGAGGTGCCTAATTCTTCGTAGATAGAGATGAAGACTTTTCCTTGATGGATAGATGAAGAGATGAAGATTGTATTATCGAATATTGAGTAAATTTCAGGTCACACTTTTCCACAACATTTCGAATGGTTCCCTAGTATTGAAATTGTCCCACAAATTGTTGTTCTACCATTGACTTATCCATTATATCCATCATGGGCAACTTTTACCATCAAATCTATGGAAGATACACCAGTCTTATTCAAATTAATACCGCCAGAAAAAACGTAAATATCACCTTTTTTTTTTAGTGTAATTCTAAACAATAATCAATTTCTTCCAGTAATTTTCTAATGAAACCAATGTTGGGCCAATTAGAAAATTATCAAATAATTTTCGTACAATTACATACGAAATTATCATATAAATCAACATTCATGGAAACATGGAATGTGGAAATAAATGGTGAATTAATACCATCATTAATTATTTATATAAAAGCAGAAATCGATTTACCAGAAATTTGTTTTGGTTGTGATGATCAAATCGAATTTGAAACAACACAACCGTATTGTGAAAATTTCTGTTTTGCTCCATTATTGAACAAATCGAACATCCCTTTAAGGTAGAATAGAGTTCAGATCAAATCACGATCTTTTATCAAATTCTCATCTCGAGAAACTGGACGAAGAATCGGATTTGATCTCTAACACAAGTCTGGATGTGATTTGTTGATGAATTTTAGGTTTAAATTCTTTGATATAATTGATAAAATTACGATACATCCAAATGAGAGCTATTTAACTAGAAGTGAAGAACTTACAACACTTTGTACATATCGAGCTGAATTGGACGATGCAATTGTTCACGAAATCGGCTATGAAGTTCAAGCTGTTCTAAATGGTAAATTAATCGGAACACCTCTGAATAATATAATTAAAGTTACCACAAGTTGTCAATATTCCGAATTATGTGTATTTGTTATCTTCATTCTGGAAAAGAAAGATTATTGTTAATATTTTGAATTTTAGGCAAATCCAACGAAATTAAATGCTGGCGAAATTGCATTCAATAGTAGTTTAGAAATTGATTTTACTATTGAAAATACTGGAAATTCAACAGTTCATTTTGATCTTTATGTAATGAATATTGATGAATTCGAATCAATGCCGCATGAATTTAAGCCGAAATTTGACAGTTGCAAAAAACAAGAAACAATTCGTATAATTCTCGATTTAACAATCAATAGTCTCGGTTGTCAAATTATAAGAATCGGCTATAGAAATCGATTGAATGCCAATAGTGATGAAATTGTAGACGAATTACCGCCAGTTGAGATTTTCACAGTTGAATATTGCAGTATTCTTCCAACAGTACAGGTAGGTAATCCTAAAAAAAAGGAGATTCGATCATTGATTATTGATTTTCAAGTTTGATCAAATTGTTGAACATAATCTGGGGCCTTTATTCAGTAACAAATTCTTATGGGAAACATTTCAAATCGATATGTGAGTAGTTTGATTTCGATTGAAATCGGAATTGATCAATTTATAATTGAAGGATTAATGATAAAATAGGAAGTATGAAAAATGAACAAAGCGGCTCTATTCTACTGAATACACCGAATTTCGAATTGAAAAACAAAGAATTGTGTATTGTATTTTTATTGAAAAATATAACGGCATTTCCAATGATGATCAAATTGAAACGGAGAAAATTGTGCGATTGCGGTTATGCTGAAATTTCCAGAAGTCTCTCATTCAAACAGAAAGTCTTACTATGTCCCCATAGAGAAACGTTTTATCTTGGATTATCCTCGAATAATGTTCATGTAATTTGACTTTCTGCCTCCTAGACAAAGAATAATCGAGAATTTTTAGGGACATTCTACAGTTTTGCTAACAATGAAATTCAATTTTTGTTTCCCAGATGCGACAATAATGTCGTATTTGATAAATCTTGATCATTGTCGAATTTTCGAAGTTCTAATCAATATTAAACCAATGCTACCAAAACAACTATTATTATCACCATATCGTATCGATAATAATATCAATTTTGGTGACGTTTATATTGGTTTGAAACAACCACCAATACAATTTTCATGGATTTATAATAATTCAAGTTCAGATTTATTTTACGATTTAGATAATGCACCAATAACAAAATTGAATAATTGTGAAGATTTTCAAATATTCGAATGTTTAAATTCACAAGGATTGATTGATCCGTACACTTTATATCCGTTATTGTTTCGTTTCTGTCCAATTGAAGCTAAACTTTATCAAATAACGACATTATTAGAATTTGATAATGGTTATTTGAGGATTAATATCGAAGGTTGTGGTAGTTTAACGAAAATTAAGCCGATGATTATGAATGAGGAAAAAACAAAAACTGTACCGACTACGATACCAGTTGTTTTATCAACAGATGAGATTTTTATTGAACCATTTTTAACGAGTAGCATTGCAGAAAAAGTAATTACACTTCGAAATATTACTAAAAAATCTCGAATTAGTTACTCTTGGAAGCCGTAAAATTCAACTGTCTTCTCTAATGATTATTTGATTGTTCTTTATTTTGTAGTTTTTCAATTGATGGTGTTGTGAAAATTAATTTTTTGAAAGAAGAGGGAATTTTAAATCCACAAGAAACACATAATATAATTGTAAAAATAGTCTCATTAAATGAGTCTTGTAATTTAACAACTGTATTGAGTTGTGAAATATTGAATGTCACAGAATTAGATAAATATACAAAATGTTTAGAAGAAACCAATCGTATTAGAGCGTTGCGAAAAGACGAATTCATCATCACCGAAAGAGGAACATTCTACCCTTCTGTAAGACATTTCAATTATAATAATGCAAGAGGCCCTTCGATTCTATCTCTTTTTTATAATTCAAAATAATACCTTTGAATATTTGGAATTATTTTTCTTTATCTTGTAGCGATTTTCTTCTGAGTTTCCCTCAATTTTCAGGATAACGATTACGATCTAATGCCTGCACCTGAAACAATGTTCATCAACATAACAGCAACTGTTAGTATTGTTGGTATCTTGGATCGTGATATTCTACCAGTTGAATATCAATTAAAACAACATTATAATAATACAGTCCGTCTGATTGTACATGAAATAATTCAAAAATCTTGTGAAGAATCTGGAAGTGGAGAATCGATAATTAGACGATCTCGTGAAATATGCGAAGGTGGAGAATTAGATTTACCTCAAATAATCGATCCGAATTTGTTAAAATCTGTTATGAACAACTTGGCGAGGTATAATTTAGAAATTAAGATATTTCATTATTATTGTTATTATTTAAAAATATTTTAGCGAAATATTATTGAGTGGATATTTCCGCGAAATTACAAATCAATTGAAAATCTATGAAGTGAATGATGAAACAAAAGAATTAGTTGACGAAGTTATCTCTGATACGCTTGAAAACTGCTAAAAATTTATCACCATCATTACGTGTCACTTTTTGTCCTTCTTCAGAACTACAGTAGAGTTTCTCAACGATAGGGTCCGATTTCTATAATTAAAATTATCATTTATTTTTGATTCAACAATTATTATCATTTCTCACCAAATCTTCATCTGGAATACGTTCAAATAATGGATGTTCATTTATATGTTTCACCATCCAATCATGTAAATCTTTAACATCGGTGATTGTGTAAATTATAGCGTCTATTGCTAAGACGTACGCATATTCTGCTAATAAAGTTTGATTGATTATACGCCATTTGTGTTTGGATTTCTTGAAATGCGGATCCGGATATAAAAAGAACATTTTCTTCAACTAAAAATCAAGGATTTTTCTATAATAAATTAGCGGTGATGAATACGGTTCATTACTTGTCCTTTTTTGAAATAATTCGGTAAATATTTCATAGCATTCGTGCGTAAACATGCGATATTTTGATATTGTCCTGGATTTTGTGAACGTAACGCTGCAACTCTATCCTTAACATAATCACTAACTTTAACACGTATCTCCATGCCCAACATTAATGTGTTTGGAAATAATGGTGATAATGTTACTAATAAACCACCATAACCACAACCAATATCGGCGAATTCTACAACAGGATTATCAGGACGATTATTATCAATTTTTTCTGGATAATATTGCGACCAATCCATTTCATCGGGCGTCCTAGGACTACAAATTTGAAAAATCAGCAAACTATTCGATTAAAATATTACGAATTTCTCTCACTAATCGAAACAATGATCGGCAATTGGATTGGAATGTGCCCGTTGTCGATAATATCGTTTTTGGGGTAAAGGCAAAGCTTTGTCAACTGCACAATTTGAGCTCATTTTTTTTTATTCAATCGAGTTGAATTGTAAAAGCAAAAAAATCAAAAATCTTTGAATAAAAAAATAACATAACCTCAAAGTTTTATGAGGTTAGAACTATTAATGTAGGATCGTGCTCGGAAATTAGTGAGACTAATTTAGTTCAACTAATGATAATAGATGCCGCAAGAGTTGGGATTATTTTCAAATTATCTCAATTTATTGAAAAATCATATTTATTCATCAAAACTGAAACAATTCTATTATTTCAATGAAAAATAATTGAAATCTCTTCATCTTAATAATCGTATTCAGATCTAACACGATCCTCGTTTGTATCTTCAAACTCCGAAAGTTTGCTAGTTGTTGACTTTTTTATCAGTCTTTGGAAGTTTCCAATTTTCATTGAGATTCTCATCACCATAAAATTATACAAAATAGTAGCTAATATGAAATTCTTAACAAGTCTTGATCTCGATTTTGATCCGTAAAAACGACAATCTGTCTATTGATCATCAGTATCATCGAGATTTACAAAAATCTTTTTTGTGAGTCTCAAAAACTCAAATTTGAGCTAATTTAGAACTGTATTATAATGTCATAATGAATCGATATTTTGAAAAAATAAAGATGCAGATCAAAATCGAATCCCGCTGAGAATTTTAGAGTGGCGCATCCACCATTTACACTATTCGCTTGGAGCGAAACAATCCCTATTTGTGTAGTTTTCTGTTCATGTAGAAAATTTCCTGTTTTCCGATATATTGTTGACACTCCACTACTAATTAATATTCATAGAGAAAACCGAATGCATGCGCAGTTTCACCCCCGCGAACACCCCAACCAGCCGAATTATTTCCACCGTCAGGTCCATATCAAGCTTCCAATTCAGTTTGGATGTTGTAGCGTTTTGGACATCACCACTTTTCTCGGTATTTTCGTGTAATGTGAAGCAAATATGAACCTAGTATTAGATAAGATCGAATTTTTCATTATATTACTTCTATATATTTTGTTTATTAGAGGTGAGTTGAAAATCTATTCATTTGCGGTTGCAATATTTTCGAATTAGAAAATTCTAGTTGCAGTATCAGAGTTGTGGGAAATTTTCCAAAACATTTACGTGAATCGCTCTAGTAGCAATATCGATTTTACTCTCTATATCGACATTCAAACTTGAGAGGAAGCGCACGAATCGAATCCCTAATTAGTTCGAACATCAATTGAGAAACAATCAGGAAATGCGAGAAAATTCAATTTCTCTACAATTAAATTCAGATATAATTATCGGAATAATCATTTTCTCTAATCGAATATTCGATTATAAATTGCTCTTTTCGCATTCTGATAAACAGTAAATGATAACTTTCTCAATTCAATTAGAATAAATCTATTTGTACGATGCTTTAATCGTCTCATTGCAACAATTTCCGTTTCGTCTAGTTAGTGAGATTAATGTTGCTATCGATCCAGGATCTGGATGTAATCATTCTCGATTCCCTTTATCTCCAATATTTTCACATCCGTCGAAAGGCTCGATTATCTCAAAAGTTGTAAATTATACAAATAAATCGCTTCCGCCAAAATATCTTTCTAATATTCATCGTCTTCATCTCGATCTCAATCTTCATTTTCGTGCTTCGTTTTCAACTAAAATGCTGAATCTTTCCGATTTGATACTTTTTCGACGCCAAAAAAGAGATTTCGTTGCATGATTTATGATTGAATTCAATTAAAATTTCGAACTTTAATCGTCATTGTTATCTTTCAGGCGCTGAATCATCGAACTTGACTTGTTATCAATGCACCCGCTACACAAATACTGAATGTGCACCGGAAGATTTACGGCCATGTCCTGAAATATCCGATCGTTGTGTAACGCACATTTCCAAAAATTGTAAATCAACACAACAACAAATTGTCGATAATTATTGATTGTTTTCGATTTTCAGCGAAAAGGGGATTTTCCATGAAACGCGAATGTGGTTTGGGTCCTTGTGGCTTCGATGATCCAATGGTTAGTAAAGGTTTAGGTTTGGGTAATTGCGATCGCAGTCGGGATGAATATTTTTGTATTTTTTGTTGTCGGGAAAATGGTTGCAATAAAAATTTATCGATAAAAACTGCAATACCTTCAATAAAGATTATGGTTGTATTGTTTGTGATTATTGAAATGTTCTCATCATTTTTCAAATAAATTTGATAATAATCAAATTGCTTTTATTAACTTAAAAATGATAAGGCAACAATTCATATAAAAAAATGTCACTAAGTGAATAATTAAAAATAATTTACAATTATGGACGGAATTGATAAAAAAATTAAAATATCTTTAAAAAATGCCTTACGAAAAATTATAGATTAGGTTCAAGACGATCATGATGAACACAAGACTAGTGCCTATTCGTAAACGATCATGTCCAGACTGTAAAAAACCAATGTTAATATACGAAAACAAAATATGAGAATTTTCTTACAATAATGTAATAATTGCAACGGTCCCCTTTACAACATTCCGAACATTTCCAATCTTGATACCAGATATGTGTGCATGTTGGCATGTTAGCACGACGATATTTCTCACAGTTGTCTTTAGTTGCACACTTTTTCGATATGTAATATTGTTTTAAGGCGCCTTGTTGCCAATAAGGCGTACTACCCCAACTAATTTCCGTTAAACATACATCCTCGCCATATTCGCATGTTTTTATTGTTTCTCTACATTTTTCAGTGTTGTCTTCTTGCCGTTCACATACATAACATTCCAGTGAATCCACTACGATTAGAAAAAATAATCGTTAACACAACAAACAATAATTTGAGGTTATGTTGTGCTAAATTAGAGAGAACTATATTTACCTGTCGAAATTGTTGTTATTATGATAAGGCAAATTGATAAGGCACCAAAATATGTCATTTTTAAATGATCAAATGTTATCAATTTCAAAAATTAGGGCAATTCATGGATGATACATAACCACACCCACCATTCAACAACAACAAACGATACAAGTGGTTTTATGACTTGCGCAGTGATTTCTATTGTTTTTTAATTTAATTACTCTAATTTTTTTATTAGGCTCGTTATTTTCGAATACAAATATTGAAAATTAATTATTAATAAACATTATTCATAAAATTATCGCTAATTGTGACTCATGAAATCGAGCTACTTTCTGCCGATAAAATAAAGCTCTGTAAAAGTCATAGTTTTATAGTTTTATTTGATAAAACTAATTAATTCTGAAACGTATTTGAAACAAAATAAATTGGTTCTGTTTGGCGCTGAAAGTTCGAATAATTTGGGACGACCCCAAAAATGAATTTTATTTTTCACTTATCTTATGAGTATACAACTAATTATACATTTATTTGACTAGTTATTCTTCTGTTTCGCTCACTAGATGTCTCTGATCGAGTGTCAACGTAAAGAAACGTCATCTGGAAAAAATCAAATATTGTAATATTGTTCTTCCAATATTTGAAGAAAACAAATAAGAATTTAATTGATAATAAATCGAAATTATTTGATGATTTTCGTTGAATAATATGGTGTAAAAATCATGGAAGGTGTACTATGGAAATGGACGAATTATTGGAATGGTAAGATTCACAATATTTTCACTGTAAAAAATTCAGAGTTTATTTTTTTATTGAGAGAAAATATTTGATTCAGGATGGCAAACACGTTGGTTTGTCCTAGAAAATGGCGTTTTAAGTTATTATAAATCTCAAGATGAAGTCAATCAAGGCTGTAAGGGATCTATCAAAGTACAAGCATGCGAAATTAACGGTAAAAATACAGTTATGTACAGTTTATCCTAAATTGATTGTAATCAATCATTCTTATAGTCAGTCCAATAGATAATACGAGAATGGATTTAGTGATACCAGGTGAACAACATTTGTATTTAAGGGCGGCTACATCTCAAGAACGACAACAGTGGTTGGTGGCACTGGGTAGTGCAAAAGCTTGTGTCCAAAGTAGTAGAAATCGTAAAGATACCAGTTAATTCAATAAAAACATCAACTAAAACCAATTTTAAACTGATACTCAATTTTCAGATGAAGCTAATCCTGATGCCTTGAAAACCAAAAAGTCTGAATTAAGATTATATTGTGATCTTTTAATGCAACAAGTACACGTTGTCAAAACAGCAGCGAAAAATGATGACGGTCCTGATATCGAAGTAAACTAACAATTTCGATATTATTCAAATTTATAGTTTTCGATTTTATAGAGTATGGATGATGCAGCTAGATTATTAGGTGCAACTTGTGATACTTTCATAAAAACATTGGAAGAATGTATGAAATTGACAAATGCAAACTTATCGTACGATATAACAGCGCATAATAATGAAGCTATTCTACCAGCACCATTGAATTCGTCCAGTAAAAAGATGGTTGCTTGCCAAAAATAATTTTTCGAATCATTCTAGACTTTAAATTTTTTAAATTTTTCTATAATTAACTAAAATTTAGTGAAATTCCTTTTTATGTATGTTGTATTAGTACATATTATTGGATTGATTACAGGACTTGATAGTGTAGAGATATCGCTCATTTCTCATTATTATAATTATTTATAAATTCATCTATTGTTAATTATAATCAACTATAGCCAAAGTATTGTTTGTTATAAATTATAAAATAAATCAAATTATAGTATTTCTGTGTAACAGGAAAAGAATGAATTAATATATGTGATATTTTTACCATATAGCCGCACAATTGTAGTTTTCTTTAATTTCATCGATTCCTCTTTTATGTTTACATTCACGAAAATAATCAATGAAATTCTAACCAACTCATCGAATCTCGCTGTAATTATAAATATGTCGCTATTCAAAATTCGAGCGTTTTGGTCCACAAATTGTGATGAAAGTGAGGAAAATTTCGACCAAAACAGTTTACTAATAACGAAATTGAATAGCGAAACCGATTATATTATAACCGGTAGTCATGATAATATTTTGCGAATTTACAAGCCATCGAGCGGTTTATTGGACAATGACGATCCGGTTTGTTACAAAGTGACGGATTTATTGATCGAGAAACGTTTGAATCAGCCCATCCTGCAAATACGGTGCGGACGTTTAGTCTCGTGAGTACCAAAAATTTCAGCCTCAACAGCCAGTTTGGATGATTCGACTCCTCTAGAGTCATCATCAACTATCGGTTACTAATAATGAGCCGTTCATAGGACAATAATCTCTAAGTTTTCGTTAACTATCTGATCGAATTGATCATCCCACTTCTGTGATTTGCTTTGATCGAAATATAGGGGGAATTGTTATAATTTCTAACATGTGCAAGTAGAAATTATAGAGCCAATCCTACCGCTTTCGACTTGACAATAATTTTATTATCTTCTGACTTTCTGACCCTAGTCGTGATCTCAGATAATCTGAAAAAAAAACCGAACCCTCCCATTTCCCACCCACAGTTTTCGACAGTCCTACTTTCCCATTTCGTTCATAACTTTAAACATTTCTGAAGGGAATTTTATCGATTGGATTTCCAGAGAGAAATTTTACACTTTCTAAAATACAATATGACTGTATTGTTTTGTTTCGAAAAAAATATGTCAATTCGCTCAGATATCTGTCGGACTCGAACAATTGCCAATAAACAAAACACTCATCAAGTAGTAACTGAATATTTATTTATTGTTGAATTATGTTTGGTTTGATGTTCTAGTGGCTCTCAAAAGAAGCAATTAGCGGTATTACATCCCCGATCGTTGGCTGTTTATTCGTTTACAATAAAAGAAGGCGCCACTGATCACGGTATAATGATCATTTATAATTGTGATCGAACTAATTGAGGTGAATTAATTGCAGGTACTCAGCATATAATCCAGCAATTGTACGAGCATAAATTACGACGGACAGCCTCGAATTTCGTTCTAGGCCCGTTTGGCGGTAGTCAAAATCGGGATTTCCTATGTGTCCAATCATTGGACGGTCTACTAACGTTTTTCGAGCAAGAAAGCTTCTCGTTTTGTTGTTTCCTACCGGATTTTCTGCTGCCAACAACTCTGGCCTATGTTCGCAAAACCGACAGTTTCGTCACTTGCAACTCAAACTGGCACCTAACCAGCTACAAGTCGGTTCGGAATCAATCAAATTGACGGATTATTTTGAAGAAATTTCGGTTTTTTTTCACAGATACAAATTGTTGTCAGAAGCCGGGCAAAATTCGGGCGAAGAAGACAGTACAGGAAAAAAGATCACAAGCGACTGGAGTCTGAATTTGGGCGAATCGACCATCGATATTCAAATAATCGATGAGCCCGATCTCAAAGAGAATAGCATCATGGTGCTGGGTGAGAGGAATTATTTTTGTATTTCCGATTCCGGTCGACTCAAATACATGAAGAAATTGGAATATTCCGCCGTTTGTTTCACAAATTATATTTTACGTAAAATTATGTTCGTTTTTGACTACGTTTTTTATTGAGTTTTGTCGCAATTTCAGATGAAAAAATCATGTCTCTGGTCGTCTCCGAAACGAATACGCTTCTAATTTATCAAAAAACCTCACTAAAATGGTCGGCCCAGCTGGAATTTGCGCCGATAGCCGTTGAACGCGCCATTCTCGAAAATATAGTAGGCGCTTTAGTTTTTCTATCGGAAAATGGCCGTTTAGAGTGCGCCTATTTGGGGACTTACCCCAGTTTATTTGTCGCACCGCCATTAGTTTCGCAACCGTTGGATTTTGACAAGGCGGCAGTCGAACTTGCAACTTTAAACAAAATGATTCGAAATTCTTACAACAATACGGATATAACGAACATTTCAGCTGAACGTGAACTCGTTATAACCGTAACGCCGAGTCCACATCTCGAATCCTGCACGTTTCAGAATAATACAGAAAATACCATCAACAGCCGAATGTGCGTTGTTAAAATTGATATTTTACCGCATGTTAAATTCGAGCAGCTACAACTAGCATTTTGGGTCCAGCGGCCATTAAAAGTGGAGCCAAAAATTGAATTTTTCGATAATCTCACCGAAAAAACCACAGTCGATTGTCACGTTTATCTGGATGAATCTCAACAAGTTTCTAGTTTGAATTTTGAAGTTGTAGCATCGTTCATCACAAATCTGGGCGTACCCAGAACCATAATCAAATCGGCGAATTTACCATTGGGTTTAATCATCGAAAATTGCAGCCCACAAAAAGAAGCCCACTTCAAAATAACCTTGAATATCAATCAAAATCCTGTAGGGCTATCCGAACTTTTCCCAGGTATCTCCTCTCTCGCTCTCAAACTCAATTTATCTCATTCAAAAAACAATTGAATCGTTGCTATAGCTACGATTATTATTGGAATAGAATGAGATAATGGCGGTTCGGAGTCGAAATCGGGGATCTTTGTTTTGATTGTAGAGTTCGTCGGTCTGAACAATTTTACTATGTCGAGTAGTGCGATTGGTTTCAAAAATTTCATCGAAGACGGTGAAATTGTGACGATCCTGCTAGCGAAATCGTCTGAACGATATCGATTACAATCCGATTCGTTGTCGTCTTTGAGCTTATTGGTCGAACAATTGATAATACGATTGAGGCAAAAATTCTCAGATCGATCTGATTTCAAATTGTATTTCAATTCGCAATTGCCTATAAATGAAATTTTGAGATTTGTCGCCAATCATTTTGAAGCTAGAAAACAATATAATTTACTTCAAGTATATCTTTATTGATTTGAAGATTTGTTTTTGATTGATTCGATTTTTAGGAGGATCTAACACAGTTGAGTGGCCAATTTCGTCTGATTCAGAAACGTTTAATTGCGAAGTTCAAAATCAAAAATCCGGCACCTTTACAAAATTTGGAAATGCTACTCGATGATACGTTCATTGAAATTGTGAAAATCACCGAAAATCTAGATAGAGCAACTGAAAATTTAATTAAATCACAAATTGAGCTGTCTTGTATTCTGAATTTGATCAATAATTTAATTAAAATTATGGATATCGATAGCAATATTATTTCGTTGATTGAATCGCTTTTCTCAACAACAATTTACGATACTGAGAAACAAGTGAGTTGAGCTATTTATTTTTTTTTTGTTGTATTTATAATTTCCAGCACAGAGAAAGTTGATTTGAACAACAAAACTTGTAGAGTTGGGAGGATGTAATCGATACTTCTTTATGTTTTCTTTTACGTACAATTTTGGCTAAATCAGAAAAAGATAAACTACGTGCCGCCCATACCAGTTTCGATGAAATCAAGGATATCGACAAACTCGAAAAACATCTAACACAAGTTCTGGAACGCATACCCAAAGGCCATTTCGAAGAAACCCATTTTAGTATCGAAGAAGGTATAATATTAAGGAGTTTCCGCACTCTAAACGCTGACTATTGAGCAAAACTCTAGATACTCATTGGGATCAATTTCCGGCGCCTTCACTAAAGCCAATCGCAAATGGCAATCATTCAGATTGTCATTATAAGCCAATCAGATTCTTGAAGGCAGTATTTGCGACAAAAAATCGTTGGCGTTAACGTTTAGAGTGCGGAAGCTTCTCGATAATGAATTTTAAGTTAATTCTATTAATCTTTGAATAAATAAACGAACGAAAATAGAAACAGAAGCTGGTGTTGATAATGATGGTAATGATGGAGATCAAGAAATGATGCCGATTGGAAGTCGAATGGGCGAGGCCAGTGTTAGAGCCTTATCAGCAAAGGGAGGCCTACTTCGAAGACGTCTTAAAATCGTTGATAACAATTGATTATATTGATCGATTGTCAATATTAATTTTTTGTAATAGAAGCGATTATAATTTCTCTTGTCAATAGTAACGGAAAAACTTTCTACAGTTTCATTTGTTGTTATATTGTTAAATTATTGAATTTTTTTTAATACTTGAAAGAAGGTAGGGCCCTAAGAACTTAATCGAAAGATGCTTATTTTAATTAGGTATTTATAAATAAACAATTATTAGAAAATAGACTCCTTTCCAATCAAAAGATATTTTGATTGACTTTCAAAAATACATAAAAATCTGTTAAAAAATAATTAGTCTTTTAATTTAGTAAAAAAATTGGAGTACTTTCAATCAAGTCAAAATTTCAATTTCTCTAATGTACGTATGATATCTATTCAATTATTGCCCAATTCTTTTCATGCGTGAATTGTACTGATTAAATAGAGAAAAAGAGAATGTCGTCTATACAGTGATTTGATAATAATTGAATAATAAGTCTGGTTGAAATTTCTTACGCATCGGAATAATAGAGCTCGAGGGCTAGTTTGAGCCGAGGATGGGGACCTAATCCGAATTACTGATCATTATCTTGTGAAAACAGCTGTATTGGATCAAAAAGTCGCATCTCATTAGAGAAAAAACATGAGAATATCGCGTTAGTTACACATTTTTGCGAAAATAATTTGATAAATGAGTCGAATTTCTCTTTTATAGAACCGCTTCGATAAAATTAAAATTTATGGTAATTGATTTCAGCAATCCTCTTCACTTTCACTCCAACAAATTTTCTGCTTACCATTATTTTTCGCGCGAATGGTAGGAGGAGAGTTTCGTAGTGAAATAATGTAGTATCGTTGTTTCTGTTATTGAATCGGCTTGTTGTTTTTAATTTTGTTTTGTTTTATTATTAATTCGAATGTTTTCCTATATGCTCGACCTCGGTAGATTGTTTGTTTATTAAAAAATTTCAAGCTATCCATATGTAGGACGGCCACATTAATTGATTCATTTGTTTGATTCAATTTCCAAACGAAAATTATTTTTGTCGATTTTCAATTAACGTGATTGTTATGGTGGATAAATATTGTGAATCTTCCAATTATAGAATGACAGCTCTTCAAAATGTGATCTTGCGAGTTTCTATTGTTTTGGGAATGGTGGCTGCCACTGTTACAGTTCTGTATTTCACTCCATTACCTGGTAAGTTATTTTTTCTCGATTCAACGGACTCTGGATAGTCCGCAAAACCATACCTGCGAAAAAAGAAAAAATTTGAACGAATAATGTTTTTTAATGAGATGAATAAAGATTTCCTTCGAAACTTTCACTCGAATTTCTATAAAAATTCATGCAATTCAAGCGAAATTCTTACAAAATGTTATATAACCAAATTAAAAATTGGCCGCACCAGGTGTCCAAATTAGCATTGAAATTTTCGAAATTTAAATAATTATAACTGTAGAAACAGCCCAATTAAATTGATTATCTTCCCGAAAACTCACTTCACCAACTACAAAATTTTGGACGAAGCTAAAATCACGCTGTCTCAAAGGGCACAATAAATCCTCTATGTAAAACTCAATTTTCGAGCAAAATTTTGGGCGAAGCTGAGGAGCGCGCGAAATAAAAAAAATTGGAGTCCTCCTCAATTTTGGGCAGACTTTGACAATTTCGCTAATTTTCAGATCACAATTTCGAGAGCTGCGACCGACCTTGCCACGACCTCGACTGGCCAATGATTTGCCGTGTCAAATTGATAATCGAAGAGCCCCATTCTTATCAGCGGTAATCAAACATAAATCTACAAGAGTCATTTATCAAACAAAAATTTGCAGAGTATGCACGAATTGTTCGAGAGTTCTACAGAAGTGTACATCGAATCATTGTTACTCAGAGGACAGAACCAAGCCAAAATTCTTGATCAATGGCCAACTATCCGGCCCAACAATTCAAGTATGTCAACATGACGTCGTCGTAGTTGATGTTGTGAATCGATTAGCTGGCCATAATATGGCCGTCCATTGGCGTGGCCAGCCGAACGACGAGGCGCCATTTATGGATGGTGTTCCAATGATAACTCAATGTCCAATTGGAAGTTTCACAACCTTTCAATATAAGTTCCGAGCATCGGTCGCTGGTACCCATTTCTATCATTCGTACTCGAATAGGGACCGATTCGATGGTTTATTCGGCAGTTTGATTGTCCGACAAGCGGATAGATTGGAATTGCATCGGAAACTCTACGATATCGACGATCAAAATCATACGATTCTGATCAATGAGAATCACAATAATTCTCTAATTGTTAATAGGAAGATTTTCGATGTACTAGCCGGGAAACGTTATCGGTTTCGCTTGGCTTACATCGGAGGCCCTTCCAATTGTCCGATTTCGCTCTCTATCGATGACCATCCGATCAAAATCATCAATTTAGACGGCAATCCGATCAAACCGTACGAAGCGAGTGATATAATCCTGAATAAAGGCGAAAGACTCGATTTTGTGCTGAAAGCCGACCAACAACTCCCCGAATATTCGCTGAGAATCGCGTCAAAATGCCAGCATCAATTGCATGACACTTCAGCAATTGTTCGCTATAAAAATTCCGATGGTGGAGTAGTGAAGTTTGCGGCAAAATCGAGAACTCCTCGAAGTTTCGATACCCAAATGTGTGACGCCCAGTTGGGTAAAGTTTGCCTGAACCAAGTGAAATCCTTGATAAAAATACCGGAAGAACTGAGGAAAAATCAATTGGACAAAAATATTTACCTAGCTTTCGGGTCAAGAATCATCGACGTTGAAGGTAAATTCGTTTATATTTACTTGATTTTTTAAAAAGAGAAAGTGCAGTTGAAACCAAAATCTGTTACCGTTTTTTTAGTGAAAGCATAGATTATATAAGAATTATTGTTTTTAGATGATTACCAAACGAGAATATACGCGGTTAATAATTTAACCTTCACGTATCCACCCTCACCTTTATTGACACAATACGCTGATATCTCACCTGAGATTACCTGTCATATTGGAAATGTTCCGAAAAGTTGTCAAAATTCGACAATTTGTCAATGTGTTCATGTCGAAAATATTCCATTGGGAAGTCCAACAGAAATCGTTCTAATTAATCAAGGTAATATATATGCAAATGATTATATTTGTGTCATCAAATAAGTTTGTTTTTACGAAAAAGTCCAAAGATGAATTAAGTATCTGGGCCGGATTCGCATCCGGGTTGGTTGGAGTGCCTAGCCTCAAACTCAGAGGTCTCGGGTTCGAATCCAGCTCAGACCCCAAACTTAGTCGGATTTTTTTTGTAAAAACCTATTCACAATTTAGGCGTCGACAATGAAGACGAGCAAATTTTCCATTTACACGGCCAACAATTCTATGTTGTTGCAATGGAACAATTCACCGAACTACCGGATTTCGATCGAATTAAATCGATGCATCGAAATTTGAATGGTCCAGTGTTGAAAGATACAATTCGAATACCAAAGAATTCAATCGTTATTTTGAGATTCATCGCGAATAATCCTGGTATAATTTTCGTTTTCTTTAATTGAACAAAACTGATTGTTGAATTGTTGTGTGTTGAAGGATTCTGGATGCTGAGGGATGAAAATGCCAATGGATGGACCCGTGGAATGGATGTTGTTTTACAAATTGGTGATATTACCGATGTACCATCGAATCCGAATAAATTTCCAGTTTGTGGAAACTTTATTGGGCCAGATTTTTTCTTTATATAAGGCTGATTTGATTTAGTGATCGATTTGTAGATCTGAAATAATAGTGTTATTCGAATAAAAGACAATTATGCGAGGGTTTTAGTTGATTTTCTTCTGATTGTAATGTACAGAAGAAAAACATCGATTTAATTATTAAATTGTTTAAATTATAGGTAAAAATAAATTGTTTTTGTTTTGTTTCTTGATTCATTTTGACAAAGCAGTTGATAACGTATGGTTCGCTTGAGCCTCACTTTGAAATTGAAGTACCTAATTCAAAAAAACAATTGTCAAAACAAGAAAAAAAAACCACCAGTTTCCAGAATTTGCACTTTCCATTTAATTAATGAGTGCTGCAATTGTTTTTTTTTCGAAGATTTCTCCAACATTTGTATGCTAAAAAAACTCATTAAAGTATGATAATTTATTAAAGAGAAATTGGAACAAATTCGTAATCTCCTCCATCATTAATGATAATGACGGAATTTTTCCAATTCCTGAAACTAATTCAGCCATTTCTTCTTGTTCTTCTATTTCAATAAAACGTTCTTTTCCACTTTCTTCATTTTCTTTGGATTCATCTAATGTTCAAGATCACTGATACTTTTCGAAAAAACTGAAAAATTCATTTTCAAGTTAATTTGTTAGATATTTACTCTCAACTTTCCATTCTTATCTAGCGATCCAGTCTCGAAAAATCTATTTTCTATCTAAAGTCCACCTAAATCGTAGCGAATAATACCGCTTTAAAGACAATGATAAGATCAAAGAAAACATCTGAGTCCTGTTAAAAATTCTGAGCCTCTTTTTTTCGACCAAGAGAAAAGGATAAATGGAGATGGTATTCAATAATATCTCTAATAGGAAATATCCTATTCATATATTTATATTATAAACACATTCACACTTACACGATTCTGATATTATTTTTCAATTATTTTTTTTTACCTACACACAGCCATTTTGATAAGTCGGTGAGTATTAAATGGCGAAATATCAAAGAGCTGTGAAGAATTATTTTAGTTTTTTCTGCAAAATTGAATTCCTCATATGAATCAAAACTAAATTTATATAAAATAAATTTGAAAATGAAATTTCGAATTATTCTAATTTTGTTCGTTGTTATAAATATACATATGTTTTTTTTTTCCTAATCCAAAAACTTTTCAATAATCAACCGGCTATACAATTTTTCTGTATTAAAACTTTTTTTTAAAACGATCACACAAAACGCCAACAACTTCAATCATTTGTTTTTTATTTTAAATTTGTGGTCCTCTCGCTATTTTCTCTGCCAAATGCAGAAAGCCAAGAGATTATAATAATAATAATAGTGATAATGATGAAAAACAAATGATTGGGCGTTTTAATTAAAAATACATGAAGCACACCGTATACTACGTTTTTTTTTATTATTATTCCTTATAATTAAAAAAAGGATGAAAAGACAGCCGAATCCTATTCTAAGACATTTATTATTTAAAAATCTTCACACAACTTGACTACCCCATCAAATTTTGAGTGTGTTCGTTTATTATTTAATTCTTTACAAAAAAATCACTTATCGAAGAAAACACGATCATTGAAAATATGCAACCGAAACAATAGCGCTTCAAAAGCGCCTTCAATTATTCAATAATAATAGTAATAATAATAAATTGATGGCGATATTAAAATAAAATAGAATCAATTTGTATCTGATGCATATTTTCAATTAAATTTCTTTTATTTTATCGATAGATATGTAGCTAAATCTAGGAAGCAGAATTGAATAATAATAAAAATTCTATATAAATACATGAACATATATTACTAATAATAACCAATAATTAAAGGTATAGTTTTAAACAATTTGTGTCGAGTACAGGTAATTTTAATCGAGAAAAATGACAATTTTTAATCAAAAAAACAAAAATAAAGAAAGGCCATCTAAACACTAAGCTACACTAAATTTTTTTTTTTGAAATATTTTACAAATGTATACGTTAAAAAAGTCGAATCAACGACATATAAAAAACTGTCCAAAAACCTCCACTAAAGATAATATAAAATATTTATTAATATACGAGTAGTTTTATTTTATTTTTATATTTTCAAATGATTTTTGCGCTCTGGACATTCATAATTCTAGAACTCTAATTTAAATGGCAGTTGCATTTTTGTTTTCTTCATTTTGGTCGAATTGCGATTTTACTACTGCCCAGGAATGATCCGTTTGATTTTAATCATTAAAAATGTTTTGTTTTTTTTTTTTAGAAAATTTTGTTTTATTTTTTAACAGAATTTATGTAAGAGTTCATATGGATGCAATTAAAAAAGAAACGTAGATATTAAAAGAAAAAAAGATAAAACTTATTCTTCAGTTGTTGTTGTAGCAGATTCCTGAAATTGTCCCAAAGTTAATTTTAAATCATATAATAAAAATAAAATGAAATAAAATAAGTGATTCAATTACCTTTGTTGCTTCAACGGGGGCCGTTTCGCTTTTACCTTCTGATACTTCTAATTGAACCTGGAATTTAAACATTAACAATTTTAGATTATTGAAAAATTCCATAATCAAACATACAATTTCAATAAATTAAAAGCATTACAAATTCAAGGTAATTATGTTCAATGATAGTAGCATGGATTAGTATGGTAATAACATGTTAATAATTGTAAATTAACCATTTTTGCACAATTTTTCTGATGCTTTTTTTTTGGTCGGAAGAGTTAGAAACACAAAAACAAGACAAAAATCAAGAATAAAACTATTGGAGTGAGAGAAAATACAGTCATAAAAGATTAAATGAAACAAGAAAAAATCAAGACTGTTAATTTAAGATACTTTCCATTATTTTGTGTACATTTTACACTCTTTTTTTTTGTAAATTATTCACCTGTTTCAGTGGTCCTTCAATGGGTGGTACAATCTCATCATTGTTGACAATAGGCGATGGTAAACCATTCATATTTCCATTGGTGAGAACTGTTTCGTTTGTAGGTAAAGGAGAATGAGAGGATTGTTCAGCAATAATAGCAGTAGAAGGATCAGTAGCAATTGGTTCTGGAAAACTTTCAACTGGTGGTAATGACATTGGTTCAGGAAGACTTTCTGATATTGGTTCAGGTAATGATGGTAATGATTCTGTTGATATATCAGGAAGTGAATCAGCAGCATTTATTAATTCAGGATTATCAATAGATGGAACATTATCTTGAATTGGAGATGATAAATTCTCATCAGTTTGCATTATTGGACAACTAGTAATATTTTGGACGGGACTTTCACTAGGCAATAACAGTTCAGTTGTTACAGATGATGGAAGATCTTGTGTTTTATTTTCAGCAGAAGCAATAGGTTCTGGTGAACTAGGAGTTTCTTTGTTGGATTGTTCCTGTTCGGAAAAATCGATTGGAACAGGACTTTGAATTGAACATTGTTCTACTATTGGAGTATTTTCTATATTTTCCGTAACAGGTATATTTTCTGTGACTATTTCTTTATCAGGATCAATCGATTCGATTTTATCAGGCAATGGACAAATTTCTTTTATAATATTATCATTAACAACATCTGGTAAAGGAATATCGCTAATAGATTCCGATTCTTGGGGTGGGGGCGGTAAACTATTATTATCAACAACAGAACCGCTAGTTGTTTCAGTTGAAGCAATATTTTCAATTGGTTTAATATCAGTCTTAGTAATTTGTTCGGGAATCGTTTCAATTTTAGGAGATTCTTCAACAACAGTAGTATCAATAAGTTTAGGTGATTCTTCAATCGCATCAACAATTTTAGAAATTTGATTATCAATGTTAGCCACATCATCATTTGTTATTAATGTTATATCATTTTGTTTATCTACTGTTGATACAATTTCATTTAAATTATTATCAGCTTTCGTAGATTCAGCAAATACCGTCACCGGGGATGGTGGATTCGAGGAAGGCAATGGGGGAGGAACATCCTCGGTACGCACCTCTTTGCTTTCCTCGACAACAACAACATTATCAGGAGTAGTGGTTGATTCTACTACAGGTTTGGATTCTTCAATCTTGGGAGTGGGCTCCTCTACTATTTTGGATGGTTCCTCCTTAATAGGAGAGGGAGCGGATTCTGCAGGTTCGGGAACATTGGCAGGTTCCTCCTTAACCACCATCATAGTTGTTGGTTCTTCTGGTGTTAATATTTCTTTTGTTTTATCATCAACTTTTGCTAATTCTTCAGCACTAGCATCACCATTTGTTGTTAAAATTGGTGTTGTTTCATTTGTTGTACCATCATCAATTTCTGGTACTTTTGGTGATTCATCAGTTTTTGGTGTTTCAACTGATGGTGATGTTTCAGCAGCATTCTAGAAAATATATTAAAAATCAAACAATAATAAAATAAATAAATTGCACGGATAAATGCCCACATAATTATAATGAAGAGGGAAATATGTCTGGCTTATAATATAAATTAAAATAGAAGGCAATGGCTTGAAAAATGACGGTCATTGACAGGCCAGACAGTACAACAGTTAGTAACAATTACTATGATAACCCTACAACCTAATTGAAGTCGAATAGCCTCGATGGAATTCAATTTATTTACACATTGAAAATTTCAATATTTCGAAAATTATTAATTTACAACGACATTTCTAACATCCGCATATTGGAACCTATCCAATATAGTATACGATTAATTTATAAATATTCGAACAGATTAACTATGACGTCAATTATTTTAATTTCAATTAATTCCTCATTATCGGACCATATGGCTATTCTATTAATATTGCAAAATCATTTTTCTGACCAC
The DNA here is from genome assembly GCA_037414795.1 of Stenodera caucasica. NCBI lineage: Eukaryota > Metazoa > Arthropoda > Insecta > Coleoptera > Meloidae > Stenodera > Stenodera caucasica. Next base: position 83,327 of record JAZBGZ010000077.1, read on the forward strand.
TCGAGATACTTTCGAGCCGAAACGAGTTATCTTGAAAAAATCGATATAAAATTCTCAATAATAATTGCTATATATTAAAAAAATTGAACAATAAAACAGGGTGTGTTCTGTTCGTTTATTTGAATGAACGGAAATTGTTAATTTGCTAAATTAAAAGTAAGATCGATATAAATATGCAATAATTGATATTTGATAAATTAATTGAAACGGCCGTCTTTCGGTAAATTTTCAAAAATATCGCAACAAAAATGCCAATAAAAATTATATTAGTTAGTAGACATAAAGATATTATTACAACACTATTCAAAAATGAGTACCGTGCCGATGTTCTCCAATCGTCCAAAAGTATTCACGATATACTTAACCAAAATGGCAATAGCCATAGTGACGGCCGCAAAAAAAAACACCGATACCATTCCCTGATCACCGTACCACCAATTTCGTTTTTTTGTTACCTGAATCGGATCCATAATTATTATTATAAATTTTTATAATAATTATCAATTTTATAAACACTTTTCAATAATGTAATATACAGATATTTTTATCTATATTAAAACTTGTTGAAGATGATGATGCGCGTCTCTGCTATAAGAGTTAAATCTTCAAATGAACAAAATGGAGACTGGATGGATTTTGCAAGTAGAGCCGGTATTTATAGCTATTGAGTGAGTTGAAGGCTTGGTACACCCCATCAACAGGAACCCACACATTGTATGGGAGAGAAACACATGAACTATCTTATTCTAATACATTATTAGAATATAATCTAAAGTCATGCATGCATACATGCACTCATGTATCAAATATATAGATATATGTATTATAATATCGTCATATATCGGTGGGTAGAGAGAAGAAAATTAGAAGAGGTGGTGATGCTTAGAAGAAAGATTTTAACTGCATTTCCGGTTACTAACTATAATTGACCCCTTATAGATAGAATAAAGAGAAATCGTTCCACACCAATTGAATATCTAAAATTTAAATAAACCATTACAACTATACAAAGATTATCATCGAAATCTTTATAAATAAAAATTGTATAATTGTAATAATTATGATAAAAATCACGATTAATATCAATTTACATCTTCGAGATGTGAGAACTGCGTATCTCGTTCAGGTGACATTTTTTTTCTCCACCGCAATTAATCAAAACCAAATAAAATTATACGATAATATCCAGATTAACTATTTTCATACGATTGTCAAGGATTATTTCGAGATATTTACAGATGAAAGCGGCCAGAAAACGCATTATAAACAGGTGTAAACTTCAATGTCGAGAAAAGTGCGGAAAGAAACACGCCCAATCGCGACATATTTTCTTTTAAATTTGTCAAAAAATTGAATATAAGTCGCAATAGAAATTTTCTAATTTTAATTTAGTTTTATAAACAACAAAAATTTTCGCCAAAAATCCTCTTGTAGGTTTTTATATCTATTTGAATATATGTATATAAAACAAAGCTAGAAGGAATGTGGTAAAATAAAACTCGTCCCTCTACTATTCAAGAACTTTAGCTATAAATACACGTATAAAATGCCACGAAGAGTACCTGTTTCTGTTTCTTGTATACCTCGCAAAATTCGTTCTACAATAACTATTCGATCGAATGAAAGGAACAAATTTATAGGTATATCCTATATTTTGTGTTGTTGTTTCTTTCAAATTTAGCTACCATGAATTTTTCTGTATAGAATCCGACAATTTTTTTAATTTCAACAACAACAACCAGTAGAGTATATTGAGCGAATTTAATTTATTTTGAACGTTGTTCAAGTAACAAATCGCACAAGGTGCACACAACAGGGTTGTTCATAAAAAAAGGTAACTTGTTCGACTAGATACCAGAGTTGGAAAAAAAGGCCTTCTACTCATGGTTTTTTTGTTCATTTTATTTTCTCCATTGATGCTGGGCGAAACTCGATTCTCTCTACCATAGAAACAACTGTATCAGAAATACGATTAATTATCAATAACAACAATAATCCAATTATCATTTCAATTGAATTTAAATAGAACTAGATTAAATATTATCTATGATAGCTATTTATACATTTTTTTGGAAACGAAAACAAACTAATTTGTTTATTATGCAAATATTGATTTGTGGTAGGTCAGTTTTACGAGACTAAATACTAAACGTAAACAAAAATATTTAGACCAATGACGAAAAATGTGGGATTAGATATGAATGTCCAAAAATAGATGGATAAATAATGGTTATATAGGCAGCCAATTTTACATTACTGTTAGTAGGTTTGCATACAATAACGTATTCCACCACTAGTTGATTAATAAATAAAAATTAAATACAACATAATTCAATGATTTATAAATTATCCAACCCCCACAATATGTCTAGCCATATGTCCTTTTTTTATTACATCCTCAACCTACGTTTTTCATTGAAAAAATCGAGAAAAATCACAATTTTTTATTGTTGAAATTATTGTAATGGAACTTCAATTATATTGTCGAAAAATCCGGTTAATGATGATTATCATTTATATTTGTTTTACTGAAATTAATGATAAAACTCATGCCTTATCCACGAAAGTAGGAGTGTCCCCCTTTATAAATGTGAGCCAAGGCATGACTCATACCATTGTGAATAAGTTGGTTGGGTTTATAAGAGAAAATGCAATGAACTATCTAAATAGAAAAACTATAAGGGAAAATATTCTTTGTTTTGTGAAATGCGTCACGAATATAGATATTTTCTTTTGAACGAAAATTTACGAATTTGGAAAAGATACCATTCAATTTTGGTCAAACAATAAATATTTATGTTTTAATTTAATTAACACTGAAATTAAACAGATGTTTAAGATAAACGTATCATTTAAACATACGGTTAAAATATAAAATTAATATTAAACAGGCCGGTTTCATTTTTTTTATCGGAGGGCACATTACAAGAATAGAAAACTTTCTCCAACAAATTACAGTATACAATAATTATCATTCATATACAATATATTTTTTGTTGTTCTATCATACATATTTATGTATAAATACTAAAAATATTTGCTACGAACATACACAATCTAATAAAACATTAATATTTATTGTTTGCTATTATCAGAGTTATAGATTTCTATTTGAATTAATGACATTTTTGATAAGAAATAAGAATTAATTAGTAGAGAAATCGGGAATCGATTCAATTTCAAAAATTTTCTACAATTAAAGATAAGACTAAATTAGAGAATGTTGTTGAGACACGATTCAGAAACGATAAATTCTATTTACCTGGACTACCTGAAATGAATAAAATCGTTCCGATTGTCATGTTTTCACATGTTTATGGGCTTTTAAATATTTCTACTACTGTAGAATTTTTTTTTGAAACTCTATTCGGGAGAAAAATTCCAAGTTGATAGGTGTTTCAATAATAGAGGGTCATTGTGAGATTATTAAATACAAAAATTTATACATTAGTCAATGCGGGTAGTGTGTAATAGAAGCCGTCAAGATGGCAACAATTACAATTAATAAATAAGGCTAAGAATTCGGTGATTGTTGTATTGTTGTTGTTCAATAATTTATATACTAGGAGAGACGACGCCATGGAATGTAAGACGTAATGAATAATTTTCATAATTAATTAATATTCTTTCGAATTGTATATAAATTAATGCGAAAACTTCTAAATGGAATAATCGAAAAAATTCTTCCATTTCATCACCCACCTGGTCTATAAGATATTGTTATTTTTTGCAACCCTACAAAGGGGATGATAACAATATCACATATCCAGGATCTAAGTCGATGGCATGTAATCAAACAAATGTCCACCCCATCTGCCGTCACCTGTGCGGTACAATATCGAAATTTTCGAGGGTGCAATTTATATAAACAAAAAAACAATATTAACATTATTATTTATTATTGAAATATTCTATAATATAAACCTAGTTAGCTAGTAAAATCGGGAGAATAGGGTATAATGCACTCAGAGATCGATATGAGACGCGAATGGCGGTCGTCATGGTAACACACTTCTATCCCGAAACTGGCCGGCTTTTCCAGCCTGGAAATACCGAATTGTAAACAGGAATAAACTAATAGATTATTAAATGAATTTATTACCTATTCAATATAGACGAAATTCAATTGAATTCTATAGAAAGAACTTTAATGGCAATAAATTTATGTTTTAATGTTAGAATTAAATTTAGAAAAACCAAAACTGGAACATGTTGGATACTACCATTACCTTCTCCAACATAGTTTCCTTTTTCCACACACCGAATAGTATCATAAAATGGTAGAAATAAGTAGTGAATAGGGGGAGCTCAATTCCCCCTTATATTACTGACACATTCGCTTTCATCAAACATTTATTTATAAAAATGTGGGGGGTGATTCGATTTTTCTATACCGGACGATGTTAGGTCTAATAGTTAGGGAGGAAGATGATGATAATAATATCTGAATTGATTGTTCACAACTACTTCAACTAATAATTTCTAATGTTAACAACCCTAAAAATAGACAAAATAATAAAGGAAATTCGTTATAATTATTAATATAAAAAGAATTAATGTTTGATTGTCGAATAAACATGACACAAAGGAATAAAGCATCAAAAGCCAGACGAGAAACGACCTTCAAAATGTCGGTATGAAAATTAACTCCATATGTTAATTTAATTGATAGGTATGTCACGCCTTTAATACAAAATTTATTTGATATATTTTTTTTATATAGTACAAAAGATGAAGAACTTTATTCCTATTAAAAGAGATTTTTTAGCGACAATATTATTAAATCAACAACTAGAACCTTTTGACCTGAACTCAAAAAAAAATTAATAACTTTCTTTAATTATAGCAAGTTGATCAACTTATAATCTTCAATAAAATGATAATAAAATATAATCCGTAACAATTAACGACTTGTTCTCGTTTATCTAAAGAATGTCTTCGGTTTGATTAAAATTAACCTTTTCTTCTTTCTATTCATTGTTACTAAATATATTAAATAGAAATTTATCATTTTTTTTAATATTAAAAAACCATACTCTCATGTCATTCAATGAAAAAACAACTTTTCACAAAAGTTTTAGAGTGTTTATTTTGACACTCATAAATCCATTTCCACCCTTCATTCTAGATTATGGAGGATTCAATATTTGCCACGATTTAAAGAGATTATATTGTGAAATTTTCCAATTATAAAAATAATATCTCTCGAGACAATATTAATGTATGCTTATCATATTCGACCATTGAAATTCTTGTTTTGGCTAGAATATTTATTAATAAATTCACGATAAACGAATCATTTGTTTTACATGTACGAAATTTATAATTTCAAATGAAAATGAAAATTTTGACCTCAATTATATATTTCAAAAATAAATCATTATTATTCGCAACGAAATCATAGTAATTAGCCGGCAAATAAACATTGATTATATAAATAAAATTAAAATTAGATGGTAATAACAACACAACAGAACACATTTAAAAAAAATATATGTCTTCCTCATATCAAACAACGACAAGTGTCGATTAAAAATGAGGAAAGAGCCACCGTATACACACAACAGGAAATTGCATTACAATCACGTTCAAAAAAAACGCCGGAAACCAACTATGCTTAGAAAAAAATTTTATATTTATATATATATATATATATATAAAAAAATAAATAAAAATAGTTGAACTATTCGTTGTTTATTATCAATAAAAAATAATTTTGGATTAAATTCAATTAAATTGACTCACCTCTTCATTAACTTCTTTAACATCGCCATTTTTATCTGAATCTTTATTTGGTTTTGATTTATCTTTTTTTGAAAATGATATACTTCTCAATGACCATTTTTTCTTTTTTGTTTTTTCTTTATTCTTTTTATTTTCAGGTGTTTCTTCAACTGTTGATTTATCTTTATTTTCATCATTATTATCTGTTGTTGTTGTTGTTTTTTCTGTTATTGATTCATTTATTTTATCACCTGCTGCTGCTGCTGCTGTTTGTTCATCATCTTCTGGTGTTTTACCACCATCCTCTGATTCTGATACACCATTTTCTTTAATTTCACCTTTATCTGATTGTTCTTTAATACTATCGTCTTTATCCTATAACAAAAAATTTGAAATAATTCCTTAATATAGGTCTCAATTTTGTATATTATTATTCTTATTATTGTTCTAATTATAGACAAAAGAATTATTGGAAAATATTGTCTAAAGTCGCACCTACGCTCCTATTGTTTTTTGTTTTTCATGTGGTTTATATTTGAATAAAATGATGGCACAGGAAATTTGACAGACCATACACATCATTAAATACATTATTTTATCAAAACAAAGCCTGTGAAATTTTTTCGATTCGAATGCTTGAATTTTTGGTAATTTTCTCAATTCTCATAGAAAATTTCTACCTACTATTACAATAACAAAAGAGTCAATCATGCATGTTGCCTTTAGATAAATGGAATTGTGACCCTTTCAACAATTGAGATAAGAATAAATAGAAAAACATATGGGGAAAAAACATTTTCGAATAGACAAAGATGGGATAGATATCAAAATCGTCAAAGACCTATAACTGGTATTATAAGACAGTTCTTAAAACGAACACGACCTTGGTCACGGACAGTAACCTAACTTAACCCTGTAGCTATGGGACCCCCATTTAGCAACAGCAACAACAAACAACAAACAACAGTCTCTCTCCATATTCTAGCTAACAACAATCTCATCAAGAAAATAATCCAAAAGAAATTACTATCACTATGATATTGTTAAAATGGAACATCAGAAAATTTCGTAAGAAAATAACTTTAAAATTGGTTCTTTAAATATGAAATTATCATCAACGAAGCGAATAACCGTAAAATGACTACAAGAAAATTATCCACAATAAGAAAGAAAATTATACAATTTTTATTTACAACATATGTTAATATAGCCCTTACAATTTTCATAAAAAACGATATATTATAATGGAAAAATTGGGTAATTCCTAAATATTTTCCTTCCTTCTATCAAATTGAAAACTATTATACAAAATATAAACAATAAAACCGTTAAATTTTATTAGACAATAAAAACAACACAAATACCACAAGCTCAAATTTTTCCTTTATAATAAATGACCTAAAACACGTAAAAATTTAATAAATATTTGTATTGTTCGAGTCAATAGTTTTTCCATTTAATTTTCGAAAATATTTATCAATTCCCCCACATGAATTGCATGCTATTATCATTAATTAAAATTAACCCATAAAGAATTCATTGTAATAAACAAAAATAAAAATAAATTAACCTAAATAGCTATTAAATTAAACAAACACACCCTTTTCTAATTTAACCAAAAAAATTTAATAATTTTATTCTACAATAAATAGCACGCTCAAATATTTTTCAAAATAATAATCCTAATTAATTGAATTGTTGGTTTATAATAACAAATTGCGGAAAAACAAATTGACCCTGAGCCCTACGACAAGTTGAGTTTACTTGATAATAACCAGAAGCAAGTTGAGTTTAACGAACCGACAATCAACTTTATCTCTGGTTATAGTTATTTATGTTGTTAAGTTTTCCTCACTTCTATAAAATATAGAAAATATTAATTATTTAGTATGATTATAATGAAATAACAACAAAAGAAAGACACTATCTTGATACTTTCTACACCTTTTCCTATAACTATGATTTTTCTTTTAATCACACAATCACATACAACACACAACCTTGTCTATTTAAACACGATTCTATTTCAACATGTAATTTACTTTCAATTCTTTATAAAAGATCAACGACTTTATATAAAACCCGATAATATTCAATTTAATAATACAACAATAGTTACTCAATATGAAAATAATTGATGATAGATTTGAGGACTTACCGCAAATTCAATTTCTGGATGTACAGCCCCATTTGTTGTTGCTTTAACATCTAATTCAGCTATTTTCTCAACTTTTCCTTCACCCTCACCAATAATTTCGCCTTCACCTTTTTTAGGTGTTGTCGTAATATCTACTGATCTTTTCGATTGTTTAGCACCCATGATTACTTTTCTAATTTATCTGGAACAAAAAATTCGTTTTTATTATTATAAATAAATAAACTATAACCAATTGAAATTAAATTTGTTTCAATGATTCACTTTAATCGAATCGTGATTCATTAATTTTTTTTTTTATTAGAATTCTATGAATTTATTACACCATCAATAAGATATCAGTTATTATAATTTACCGGTATAAATTGTAGAACTATTTTTTTTTTATTTGAATTGAGAGAAAATTGACACAATAACGAAATTTTTATATGATCTGTCAAAAGTTTTTATGTCAATTACCTTTCTATTTTGTAATACAAAAAACAAAACAAAAACGAATGTATATTATCACTGATCTATATCAAAGTACCATCACAAAATAAAGCAAACGAACTAGAAATTGTGATTACCACACAATCTTCGTTGATGGTCAATAAACAAATGACTGCAACAGTCCACTACAAACAGTTCTAAACAACTATATGAAAAAGGGGGAACGAACTGTATATCAATATGAGTACATAAGTACTAACCAAGGTAAGTTGAGATTTTAAAGGGAAACAAATGATAAATTTATGATGATAAAAAAAACAACAACATTATTATCAATGACTATCGAGAAGAATCAATACAAAATTTCAATAATTCATACGAACGGATTAGTTTAATGGGGGCGAAAGAAAACACTAGATTTATTTCAACAATAAAGATTAAAAATTGAAAAATTGGTGAAAACTTGGCATTCAATTCTCGACAACTTGATTTAACCGTATTATCAATCCAATATAATAGTTGAAGAAAGCTGATGACACAATTTTATTATTTGATTTATAACCGCCACCAGTTTAACATAAATATTGAACTATCGACAATTATGTAGAAATGGGGAAATTTACAATTTAGAATCTAAGCAAAATTCTTTATATTTTCCTATACCTGTAGATGAATGACGCTTTCTAACAAAAAAAAATAAAAATAAAAGAAAAACTAGTCATTGTTAAAATGTCTATAAAATCTTGACATTTGTTGGTCTTATCCGAATATTTTATCTTTTCCAAATTTTGACGTTCACCTTCCCTCAACAACATGTATACATTTTAAATTCTAACATAGATAAATTTTTTTTTGTGTTTTCCTATTACCGTGAACAGGAAATATCGATATAGTTATATTTGTTGTCCCTTAAAATATAAACAGAATTTAGAAAAAAAAAATAAAAACGATAACATTTACTGACAAACATGACAAATCTCAAATATTTGGAATAGTTGAAGAATCTTTAAAAATAAAATCATATATAAATATGTCAATGAAAAATTATAAAACTAGGGAAAAACCGCTGATAATTATGGGAAAATTCGCCTGAAAGATTATAATTATCATTTTCATATAAACATAACCGATTATAATACATATTAATGTATAATTGTTTCAATAATTCAATTAAAAACCCTCCATGAAGAAAATACTGTTATCTTGATTGGTTAATCTGGAATACGTGTGATTATTTATAATTTGTTCACAAAGGTTATTGGAATCGATTGCAATTTTTCTAGAGAAACAAAACTTTACGAACAATGAACATAGAATAATTGAATTAACGAAAATAATAATAGAAAATGATAAAAGATCTTTTAGTTGATGATGAAGATGATGATATATCATCATCATCACCACCGTCACTAACACAGTGAAGAACGCACATGGTCAACATATGTTTTGTTGACAAAAAGACATTCAAATGTCACCATTGTAATTAAAATTGATATAAAATTTATTAAAATGATTCGAAAAAATATCTATTTTCCCCCATAATTTCGATTAATCTTGTTGCGTGTTAGAAAATATATTCTTTTTCTAAATACATTTTGTGACTGACTGGCAGGTTTCTTTTTGAAAGCCACTCATTAAGTGTTTGTAAGAATTTTAGCTTAGGACAGATACAATTTAAATACAAAATAATAAAATAAAATAACATACATAAATTATAACACGGTATTATAAAATATAACCGGCTATTTAAATGGTTGGTTAATATAGCATGAACTTCAACTAATTTTTCTCAATTACACTAAAATTGAACCAGAAAACTTGCATTCTATCTAAATATTGACTAATTCGATAAAAATCAATAACTGCAATAATAATAAAAATTTGATTTAATAGTTGAGTTCAATAAAAAAAATTTAATAAGCCAGAACAACAATTTTTGACACGTGTTTAAATCATCAAAATTACTTACGTTCCAAGTTATCGGTATTTATTCAAAAATAATTTACCAGAATGATATTGCAATTTTTTCAAAAAACAAATTTACCGAATCTGTAATGCACGAACTCTACATATGTTACAATCGTTAATCGTAACAACAATCTAAAGGTGATCTCAGAAGGCGAAATTTCCGTCTACGATAGACAAACTGTTCTCTAAATAAACCGTTGCTTAAACATCTCGAATTATTACCAATAAGAATTATTGTAGAATCGAACAATGTAGAAAAGGCGGATTGACAAATTCCCGTGTCTTGATCATTTCGACCCTAAAGTTAGTTAATTTATTTGAACAACAACCGTTTCAAATACACTTAAATTCGACCTTTATTTGAGAATGCAATTAAACGACACTTTTGTCTTAGTTTTGTTTTCTTGATTATACGCTAAACGAAATAACGGAAGAAATATGGAACATCCGCAGTATAAACGTAGAACTATAATCGAATCATTTAGGAATGCCTCAATAGATGTTCGATAACAAAAAAAAGATATTAATATTGTTGTTGAGTATTTTATTTTTGCGTTATATTACCGGTTTCATAATGCATTATATTTCACAGATAATTAGAAAATAATAAACACAACAAAATAACAAATCCCATTAAATTACAACAGAATTAATTTAATTGGTTAAGGATTGTTGGAGATAATTCTGAGATTTGTGAGATTTTTTGTTTTCCTCCTCAAAAAAAAATGAATTATATGCGACGCCCTTGTATTATTATTATTATTATTTTTTGTTTCCGTAATAATCGTTCGCTATTTTTCTTCTCACATTGACACAAATCCTATAAAAAAAAAAACTCTGAAGGAAGAGAGAACTGATGAAGGAGCTCTGTCAGTTATCATTACAAAAACAACATTACCATTCTTATTATATGAAAGAGGGCCTTTGTTTATTTATGTGTTTTGTTTTTAGTTGTTATTGTATTGTTTTTAACTAAATATTGAAAATATCTGCACAAATACAATAGAACTATTATAATAATAAACTAAATCACATACATATGGATGGTCTTTTAATTTTAAAAGCATTCAAAAAATATCATAAAATACATTTCCTCTTTTGAATTATCATTTTTAAACATTTGGAAACAACAACATTTCCGGAACATGACAATATTTACCCATTTCTTTTATCATTATTATCATTAACTCTCTGATTTATTATCATTGTTATTATTTATAATCTATATCTAGTATTTGGCAATTGGTTCTTTTTTCTTAATGTCATGCCTGATTAAATGTCAATTCTATAAACAAACCAACTATATTTAAAATAAAAATAGGACGAATGTGGTTGAAAAAAAGAAAATTAGTTGTAAAGACAACGATTATTGTGACTTATACAGAATTTTTTGTGATAAATATTTGGTGATTTTATTAATCATTATTACAGATGACACGTGAAATTCACATTTACAACAAACAATAGAGGAAATGTTTTGGAAAAATCTCCCCTCGTTTTTCTAACCGGCATAGATTTGGTTTGCAAATGGCTACTATAAGTTGGTATAATAACAATTTTGTGGGGTAGTAAAGGAAATGGATTTCTTTTTCAATCTAACACTTTATTATTGATAATGGAAAAATGATAAATACTGGAAACAACGATTGAACACGTTTACTATAAGCGAATGTTGAAAAGATTATTTTTATACTATAAACGTATATTGTAGAAGGTTGGAATAATGGCAATGAACCGAAACTTGTTTCTATGTTAAATAAAATATAAATTTTTTTTTCTGTTTAATAATAAAAATAAAATAAAAAAATGTCTGGCTATTATCATTATTCCTTTTGTTTTATACTATTTTTAATATAATATAGTTGGTATCTAGTGCCATTCGATTTGTTAGAATAGTGTTTTGTTTCATCTCTTATCAATTTTGTTGATATTCCGTACTAAAGCGCAATTTATTATTATCTGGAATACAATGCGCACGTGATGTGTATTTCAGAGAGAAAATAAAATTTTGAATCAAGGCTGAATAAATATTAGAAATAAGACCAATATTAACATTATTATAAACAAAATTGTAATTTTCCAATTCCATTTTTGATAAAAATTGTAAATTTTGGCTATTTTTAATTTTAATTTTCATATAATGTGAATAGGCTAAGTTTCTTTTACGATTATTTTTTATCTAAATAGTTTGAAATTTCTCTTCTCAAGATGTATGGTAAATTTTAAACATATGAATCATCTGTATTTATGGAATTTTTGCCATTTTATTATATACAAAAAAATATCAATTATATGAAATATTCATTCCTCGAAGATATGGAACAAATAATCAACCTACATTTATATCAGTATTTCGAAAAAAAATACCATAAATATTATGTATGGCTTTATTAGTTGAAGAAACGTGGGTGCTGGGTGCAATAATCGATTGTTTTTTATACAGGATGTCCTACCTAGTGACGCATATTTGTAATACAATTTTTTTTTGGAGGGAAATGATATTCTTCAATTTTCGCTATTTTGTAATTAAAACATGACTGATACTTTGTGAAATTCCATTCAAATGAGTCAAGTATTTATCGTCTATTTCTATAATTAACTTTTATTTTATTAAAACTGTGAATAATTTTTTTGACAACGATAAGAAAAAAACTAGTCGCGTTTTTGCAATTTTTTTTTTAACTACTTCAATGGCCATGAATTTTATGAACATTTTACTGAACCAATTATATCTTGTCTTGTTCGATTTTGAACGTGGTTCGATCAACAACAAATGAGCCAGGTTGATTTGGTCGATTATTCTCAATGGGAATAATTTTGGTCGTGGTTAATTTCGAGTTGAAAACTTAATTTTGTTCAGTTTAAATAGTTCCAAATCTCTATTAGAATTATCGTAGAATAAACACAGACGAGTAATTTCCGGAGATCAATTCTATCAAATAAGTATTAGAATCTGTTGACATTTATATTGGGAAAGAAGTAAGATAACGAACAATACAATAATAATCAAGACAGTCGAATGAGTTTCATTGTTAAGTCAGCCATTAAAATAGCCCCCGCATTCAATCCACCCGCATTTATTCCCTCTAATAACAAATGTAAAGTTTCATTTATTGATCATATGATGTTATCAATCAGATATTTTTATATCAACAAGAAAAACCAATTATATGAATTTACAATGGATTAAGTTCACAAATAATAATAATAAAATTATTGATTTTCTCCAGTAAATAAACCGGTAGTTTGAAAAAAATACCCTATTCAAACATGGAGATTTCAACGGAAATTGAAATTCATCTAATTAATATTCGTAAAAATGTATGTTAATGAGCCATAAAATGATAATAGCCAGAATTTGGTGGAAAAATAATTTGAAAAAAACAAAAAAATAGACAGACATGTGGGAGCCTCCACCACCACCACCTTCGACAACCAACACCCAGTTAAGAGGGGATTCTCGTCTGCTAGAGTAGTCTGTATAAAAATACCCTTTGCCACCCTCTATTTTAACCGAATTACAGATATACATGGAGATAATTATTTTGAATTAGTTGGCTATGATAAAACAAAAGTCAAACGATTTTACTGAAAATTTAGTAATTCATTTAATATTCGATTTATATCAAAGTAAAATTGAACAAATGATGATTGAGTTCGTTTTTTGTTGAAAAATAACGACATTTTCAGGATACAAATGTGCAGATTTGAATCGTCGAGAATTGGCGAGAAACCGGCACGCTCTTCGATCATTTTTAACGGCAATTTATACAAAATTTACAAGACAATAATTAATAATTTCAATTGAAACCGATATGTCCGTTCATGTTTAGCAACTTTTAATTGATAAGTTTCAAAATAACTCACCTTATTTAATAGAATTTTCCAAAAAAAAACTTAATTGTGTGAAAAGTTTATTGTTTTACCGCGGCGATACTATTGAACTCGTTACAAGATTTTAACGTGAACTATAACGCGCACAATCCTAAAATCAAAATGGCGTTGATTCCCACACTCCAACAATCAACCAATAATACGGACATTTGATTGGTCCGTTTGATTTCAGGACGCTTCACTATTGCCAACTCAAACAAAAAACTACCCCTAAATAATTCAACAGGGTGTGGTTCATTTGATCAAAAAACAAGATAATGGAGTTGAAAATATTGTAGAAAGTTGAATTTTGTATTTTTATATCAAATCTCATGCGAAATAATAATATTCATTGACTGAAGTAATTTTTTTTTTTAATTGAACCAACGATAATGCTACTAGTGGCCTCTATTGGACAGTATACTTACTACAAGCGAAAAATGTGGGATTTTTGGAAATTAGTAACATAATAAATTAATCAAGTACTGATAAATATTTAATGATCGAAATAGCTGATATCAATAAGTAACAATTCAGTTCTTTTAAGAAACAAGTATCAATTGCACAGCTTACTGTTTATTATTGATTTCTTTCTTAACACTTTCCAGCTGTTGAATTAAGTCAGCCACTTGTTCAATATTCATTTCGAAATTAATCAGATTATTATCACTTTGATCATTATCATTCTCACTTTTGCTCAAACAATGTAAATCCATCTGTAGAATAGGTTCACGTATTGATGCCAATTTTGAATTGCCTAAAATCCATTTCAATCGCCAATCGAACGTTTGCACCAGATTATGACCGTCTTTGATCAAATTCTCTTTAATTATAGCTCCATAAATATCATCTTTACGAATTTCGAAACAAATGGCCAATTCTTCTTGTAAATTGTGACTTAAATTGTCTATATTGAAATTCTTAGGACTATTTTGTTTCTCTATACATTTACGATAGAAATTTTGTACAGTTATTTTGGCTCTATTGAAATCATCGAGGGTCCATTCGATGTCGTTGTTGTAATTATCGAAACTGGCTTCTTTCGTTTTTACCAAATCATCAACACATTCATGTAGAAACTGTAAAGATTGATTCAATTAATTCGTTTGATTTTATTGAATTTGGTGAAATTACTTGAGACAAGATAGATGAGTTTGCTATTTTCAATAGAGCTACAGTTTCAATTTCTTCCATTCTGAGTTTTTGAAAAATATAGTTGAATGATTTTATCTCTGGTAAGCATCCATTTTTGTTACAGCAGGAGCACAAACCACTAAAACTGTTAGCCGATAAGTACGGTTCGCGTACAAGATAATGTGGACAAAGAAAAATTTTCCATCCAATATAAAAATTATTGGCCATCTAAGAACAATTTTTCGCTATTAAAATAACATTACTACACAGCTTCTGCCTTTATTTGTGTAATATACCAAAATAAATAATATTAAGAATTCATTGTAACGAACGAGTAGTTATTTTGTACAGTAGTTATTTCGCACAGTAGTTTTATGAGGTTAAGTCAGCCCACCAGAATCGTATTCAAATCAATTAAAGCTAGCACTAATTAATTGGGAATAATAATGAAATATTCTGATAATTGTCATAAGATATATTTCAATTTTTCAATTGATTATTTTTGGAAAATATTCCACTTTGTATCTTGAGATTTATATAATAGTTGGGGGCGTGGCTTTTCTAATGTTCTTTATACAGGTGTGACACAAAGTCACTGGACAGATCCAGAACTTGGTAACTATTGATCCCATATTGATGGGGAAAAAAAATTTATTGAGTGAATCGTTTATGCAAAAATCATTAAAAATATTTGAGGCCTTCAATTTCTCCTGAAAGAGGTGCAATCGAAGATCAATAGCTACCAGTTTTGGCCAGCGGCCACATCCTGTATAGTCAGGGGGCGTGACAGTTCTAGTATTTTTTGTCTGATAAACCGGAATCTGAAGTTATATAAGGATTTTTCTTTGTTTCCTGTTGCGTGTTTCAACAATCAGTTTGTTCCGAGACATTGACGGGTCAACATCGAAAATTTAAACGCGGACAATTAATTAAGTGATTAAGTGCTAGTGCTACTTAAATACGAAATTATTGTACGAACATGAGAATCTGTGTTGGCTTTTGGACATTTTGCAGTTTGAAATAATTACTAGTAAGCGAGCAAGCAAGCGAGCCCTGGTCTGGTCTAACGAGAA
>JAZBGZ010000078.1:7600-48741 GCA_037414795.1 Stenodera caucasica
CTTGTGTTTGGGCCTAATAAATTCAGACTTTGTGCAATAATTGTAAAAAAAAATAATTCTCAGTTTGAATCGAACAAAATTTCAGTAATTATCGAGAGATATCGAATTATTTGTGTACTTTCGAACGAAAAAAATAAAACCTGAAAAACTAACTAATTAAATCCACATTATTCACCATTATCAATAGATTGAAAAATCAAGTTTATTGAGTTGCGGAATTGAATCCATATGAAATGGTAAAAATGACCGAAATTTTTTAAGAACATTGACGTTAATTGTTGATAAACTTTGCGATAAAATCTAAACTCTGATAAATTTCTCTTCAAAATATTATTTGAAGTGACGTTATCTTCCTACTGAATATCTCGCGATTTGATATAGAAACGGATTAGAATATTAGTTTAGTTTTTCCGGTCTCGTGCTAAACTACTTATAAAACCTTTCTCATCTATACTTATTTGTTTATCTAATTATCGAAAACAAGAAGATGAGAGGAAATTTTTTATCGTAACAATGTTAATATTATGATGATAAATTTATGTATTTTCTCCCTTTCTTATATTGTAAAATTTCAACCACGATTTATTGTCGTGATATAAACGTGAACAAAAATTTTTCTGTTTATTGTATTATTAATAAATTTCGATTGATATATCCCTATCATAAAACTGATTAATTAATAAAAATATCTATTAATTTGTCCCAGATTTCTGATTGGAAATTTACAGTTAGTCTGAAAACCATGATTGATTTTTAATAGTTTTGTTCCTTTCCCCATCGCATTTTTGAAATCAATTGAAAATCCGGCTACAATTTATAGAATTTTTTTGAGTAAATTGCAAAAGTTATTTGTCATGAATCGTGTTGCGGTTAAGCTACTGTAAATATGAATATCAAATAACGTTGGAAAATCATAAATACCGGCCGTCCCCTCTATGACAATAACTCAACTGTTCATGGAACGATACTAGTGAATTTTTATTATAGTACATTCAAACTTGAGCCAACATAGGCGGGCTTTGATGCAATTATCCTGCCAAGGAAATTTTTGCTAGTTGCCAAGATAACAGGTGTGAAAATCAAAGGCGCCTGACTTGTTTATTTCAGTTTTGGAAAATACTTGGCTATTGAATTGATTGTCTCGCCTACTGGACACAACACAGATCTACCGTGTTTTATATTTTGTGACGTGTCATTTTCATCGGTTGCTATAGTAACGAAAATTTTGATACGATCATCTGAATAGTTGTCGTACAGGGGACATCCGATATAATATTCAAATTAACTTCGGAAAAAATAAACAAAATTGCTTATAAAGGGTCATCTAAATTACAATCTATTCGAATATAAATTATACAATAATTGAAAGAATTTTTCCGCCATCGATCAATAATCATTTCCAACATTCCTACTTAAGTATAAATTCCTGAAGAAAGTTGAATATTTCTCAAGTGTACGATTTCCGGTTATTATTATTATTGATTCCATACAATTATACGAAATTGTGAATTTCCTTTATAAACAGTCAAATAACGAAAAGTTTTATTCATGATAACCCCTTACAACAAATTGCGCATTATTATTAGTAAATATTATAATTTTTTCGTTATTGTTATTATTTTCAAATTTACAAACAATTACAATTATTATCAATTGACTCTAGAAAGTTTCTATTTAGTTAATTTGGAATTTTTTATTATCACTAAATCATAGGCGTCCAAATTGCAATTTGAACATCGCAATTGCATTATTGAATATGACGTAATTTTTTTTGAACACAATTGAATTGATAATAATAATAACTATAATAATCGTAGAATTACGGTGAATTTTTAAGAATTGATAAAAATAAAATGTACGTCCTTGCCTTGTGCCAGTTTATACTTACACCGTCAATGTCACGGCTCAAATAATAATAATATTAATAATAATAACAATAGTAATAATAAATAACAATAATAACCAGTGCCATCTAGATAGGGTTGGCCCCAATTACGAGAAAGTTTTTTTTTAGGATTTCTTCGGATTAACTTGTTATCGATTTTTAACTCCCCATTACTTCTATTATTAATAATCTACCGGGTACGCTCAAAAAGTCATAAATTCAAATAACTTCTAATTTTCGAATAGATTAAAAATTCTATTGATTGATAATTAAAGAATCGAATGATATTTTCGTGTTAGACGCGTGTTAGTTTAAAAATTATCAGTTGTAGAAAAAAAAGTTGTTGAAATCTAGCAACCATATAAACAATATTCAGTCATTTGTTTTCAATGTATTCACATGCGCATTGCCGACTATTGAAAATTTCGATAAATATTCTCAACTTCCAGTTATTGTGATTATACCGTTTTTTTTTTTATTATTTTTGACACTTTTGAATGAAAATTAGTGATTATAATTATGTGGCATCGTAAAATTTTTTATAATGATATTCAAACGAATTGGCGTGAATATAAAAATACACATAAAGAACCAATAGGTGAGTGGAAGGATTAAAGTTCATTATTTTTTTGTCCCAAATGATAAAACTTGATTTTTCGGTTTATTCCAAAGGATAACTATATGAAGGTTATATTGACTTAATAACGTTACTATTTGTCAAGGGGAACTATGTAATTTTTTTTTTCTTTTATGAGTTTCTTTTTCAAATACGACGAATCTGAATGACTTTAACTAAATCTCAAGTCAACTCAATCGTTGAGTTAAAACCGATTTTCACTTTACAACTACAATGTGAGGATAATTCATAAATTTTCGCATCATCAAATAAGTTATATATCAGTTGAATGAATCTCTAACTAGAAGCTATATTATTTGAGTCGTTAAAATTCGATTAGAGTTCAACAATTTTGTATTAATTTATTTGTCAAAAATATAGCATTATTCTATTTCACCATTAAAGTGTACTTTTACCTTGAAATATAACGAAACTTGATTTTAATTTATTGCTCGATTGAGCCAATCGGATTAAATAATTTGGTCAAGCTACTTTAGGCTCACTATATTCTAGTATTCTTATGTATAGTCATTGAATGGAATATGTGTATTATTGGTTGCCTATACCGTTATATTTAAAAATTCAAAATTGATTGTTTTTTTAATATGATTTTTGCTATTTGTGTCCAAAGTTCAGCAATACGACCTCATATTTGATTATCACATTATGAGTGATTAAATGTCTATTAATTTTTCTTTATTATTGTTATGTGCTTAATAGAATTATTGTAAAATTGTTATTTTGTTTTTTGTTTTTTTTAGTTGTTACATTATATAAGGCTAAGTAATAAGAGCTACGTGCACTTTTATAATCCTATTTATAAATTGAGTCTCGATTCAATTTGTCGACAGCCATTTAATTTTTTTGCAATGCATATTGTAAAATGTTCGAATAACCATAAAAAATTCGATTCAAATAATATCAATTGTTATCATTAAACCAATAATTCAATTTCAAATATTGATAGTGGAAGTTCAGTTTTGTTTTCAATAAAATGCAGAATAAACGTTCGAGATTTGCTCGAACTTATTCTACAAGAATAGGTATTGGGGATGATTTTGATCCCAATTCTTCTAAAATTAGATTCAATTAATTTTGTTTATATTTCAATTCGAACAGGTGAACGAGCCAATTATGTGAATAGTCCTCATGTTATCGCAATGGTTGGTTTACCAGCTCGTGGAAAAACTTATATATCGAAGAAATTATCGCGCTATTTGAATTGGATTGGTATAAATACACGTGTATTTAATTTGGGTGAATATCGTCGACATGCTACAAGTGCATATAAGAATCATGAATTTTTCCGTGCTGATAACACTGAAGCAATGGCCATACGTCAACAATGTGCCGTTGAGGCCTTAGAAGACGTTTGTAATTGGTTGGAAAGTGGTGGTGGTGAAGTGGCTGTATTCGATGCAACAAATTCAACAAAAGATCGTCGCGATATGATCCAAAATTATGTTGTCGATACGATGGGTTATAAATTATTTTTTGTCGAATCAATCTGTAATGATCCACAGATTATTGCGCAAAATATCAAAGAAGTTAAAGTCAGTAGTCCGGACTATATGAATATGGATCAAGAAAAAGTTATGGAAGATTTCGTCCAACGTATACAACATTATGAAGAGAAATATGAACCTTTAGATGAGATACAAGAGAGCGCTAATTCATTCATGAAAATATTCAATACTGGCGAAAAATGTTTAGTCCATAAACATGAAGGCCATATACAAGCTAGAATCGTTTATTATCTAATGAATATACATATTACACCGAGAACTATCTATTTAACTAGAGTAATAATTTATTTCAATTCCATTAATTCAATTGATTTATTTTATAATTTTTATATGTAGCATGGCGAAAGTGAACAGAATGTCGAAGGCCGTATTGGTGGCGATTCGAATTTGAGTTCACGTGGACTACAATATGCGAGAGCTTTAGCAAAATTTATCCAAGATCAACAAATTGAAGGTTTACGTGTATGGACGTCATGGTTGAAACGTACAGTCCAAACAGCAGCTGGTCTAAATGTACCACAAGAACGATGGAAGAGTTTGAATGAAATTGATGCTGTAATAATCACATTTTTTTATTAAAATTATTCAATTATTCAATTGATCATTTTTAGGGAGTTTGTGAAGAAATGACATATGAAGAGATTAAAGATAAATATCCGGAAGAATTTGCGGCACGTGATCAAAATAAATTCGCATATCGTTATCCAAGAGGTGAAAGTTATGAGGATTTAGTTGGACGTTTAGAGCCTGTTATCATGGAATTAGAAAGACAAGGCAATGTTTTAGTTGTCAGTCATCAAGCGGTTTTACGTTGTCTATTAGCGTATTTCTTAGATAAAACAGCAGGTATATTCACACTATCATGAAACAAAAGACGATAGAATATCTAATAATTGGGAATAATCAGTTGGCCATGCTTACATTTTGTTTCTTAAAACGTTAATCATGGCTAACTCGAGAAAATTAAGATGTAGAGTATTTCTTGTGAGGAGTCAAATTTTCTTAGATATTCTATCAATTGTTTGAATTAGGGCACAATTTATTTTATTGTTTTTTATTTAAAAGATGAACTACCCTATTTGGAAGTTCCATTACATACCATCATCAAATTGACACCTGTAGCTTATGGTTGTCGAGTTGAACATATTAAACTACCAATTGATGCGGTAAATACACATCGTGCAAAGCCTGCAGTGAGTATTTTCAAAAATAATGAATTAAAATCAAAAACATAATCTCTAATGCTTGAAATAATTCTTCTACTTCTTTTCTGATTTATTACTTACTATTAACAATGATGTTTTTGTGTTTTGTTGCATGTAATTGTACGTAAACTGTTTCAGGAACCGGGACAGATCGAAAATATAGCTATAGAATCAGAGAATTTCTATAATGGCAATAGTTGTAATAGTCTTATCAGTTCTGATAATAATTCGGACTAAAATACAATTACAACAATACAGCCAGTTATTTGATTAGCTTTTTATTTATCTCATTTGACTATAAATCTGTTCTTATTGGTTTTCATTTCAATTTTTTCATGAAAACAATTGTTATTTCAATCTTGTAATAGTGTAAATCTAACAGTTTTATCGCTTAATAATTAACCAGTAATAATAAATAATGTAGTAGTTATTAATAAATTTTAAATGTTAAGTCTTATGTTCTTGTTTTTTCTCTTTGTTTGATTCTTGCATCGTCAGATCTGTCTTTCTTTTCTTTTTATAATTTTTTTCTATTAATAATAATTAATAATTATTAAGATAAATATTTGAATAATTGTAAAAAAATCTTTTAAGGTTCCTGGTGAGTTGGAAGAACGTTTCAAATTCAAATCCAGATCACAACAAAAATCAACAACATGAATTTGAACCGGGTTTAAGTGTGTTGTTTGGTTTTTATTTGGCGAATTTGTAGACTGATTGAAAACAGGGTGCCTAAAAGTAATTTGATTTTTTGATGTGATGTTTATTATTATTATTATTGTATACTAATAATATTATTATAATATTGAATTATTATAAATAATAATAAATAGGAAATGATTACAATTTGTCTTTAGTTGTGTAATTTGTTAGGTAACCGGTTTTGAGGACGTCATTAGATTTTAATAGTTGAATATTTTCGATTTTATCTATTTATTATTGTATTATACTATTATCATTATGTTGATTATTAAACAATTGTGAACTATGACAATTTCCATTTATACGATAATTATTTAAATGTGGTGAATTTACTATTTAAATTGATTACTAGATTTTAGTCTTGTTTCTATGTAATATAATTATTTATAATTTTTGTCTTTTGTTCAATAAAATAATTTCATTTTATGAAATTTGAAATAAGCGCTTTTTTTTCAATTGGGCGAATACTCCGGACGTGTCGCTACTGTCGCGTCTTTCTATTGGTTAATTGCTAAACCTCATTGTGGCGGATTGGCAAATGTTTTGAAATTGTCGTTATTTGTAATTTGTACAAATTAATTATTATTAAATTAAATTAATTTGTTTCGAATCAATTGAAATTACTGAAATTAATTGGAAGTAGTGGTTTGAATTCAAGTGGATTTGTACAGTGTTGATAGTTTATAGGGCGTGTAGAAGCTGGTAGCGTATGATATAATGGCCGTTGTTTGAGTAGAGTTGAATCGTGTTGTGAACAACAAAACGGAACGAAAACAGAAACACATACAGTTGGCGGACAGTGGTATGTGGCGAACGTGAAACTACTCAGACGCCCTGAATTATTGACGTGTCTGTATCTATGTGTGTACTGGTAAATATTGATTATATTGTGTTGAAAATTATGTTAGAATTTTAGTTAAAATACGAAGTGCAAATGTGTATCTGAAATTTTCGAATATAATAGTCCTATTTGTAATTGTCATAACAATTGGACTGATAATCAGTATGTATATTTGCCTTATTAACAATTCTACGAATTGTACGAAATTTGCCAATTTTGTTAATTCGAGTTTTAAATTTAGTTGCAAGCTTCATACTTGACATATGCGCCTAGTTACAATACATGTTTACATAATTATTCTAGTCTTGTCCTACATTTAACAGTTGTGACTTTCTGTTATTGTCTAAAACTTTATTTAGACTTTTTATCCAAAAAAACTCACATGTAGGAGATCGAAATCAGTTCAAAATTACTAAAAAAAACAACTTTTCTAGAAACTAATGGTATCTATTAGGTTAGGTTAGTAACGAGTTTAAATATAAATTGATAGGACAAAAGATCAGGACCGTACTTGATATTTTTCGAAAGACCTTCATAAGCATTCCAACTGTATTAGTGTATAATTTTTTTTATCATAATTATTATTACAACAGTCCTTTCAAATCAAATGAGAATTGAAAGTGTTGTTTGTAACTTGACAACGACGATAATAGCACGACAACGAAGAGTTAGTTGTGCAATCAATTCTTGTTCCCCTAGAAAATTCGTTACTCATTTGTTGCTTTGACGATATGATTCATTTCAATGATCTTTCTGTATATTAAAAATATAATTATTGTTGTTCAATTATTTTTATGTAAAAACTGAGTGTTAGAATTATTTTTTATCTTGAAAAAAATGAAATAACAAAAGTTCATCGTTTGCTATATAAATGTGTGTTTGTATGTGTAATTTCGCGCCCGCCCCTCTTGGCCCTGACCATGTCAGGATTTATATGAACAATGTTGCCATATCGTTAAAACAACAACTGACAACGCACACTCTAGATTGCTTTATTGACGAATAGTAGAGGCGTTTAGCTGGTCGGTCGCCCAGCAGACCCTCACATACATACGTACAAATTTATTTCGCATATTTTAAAAAAGAAGAAAGAAAAACTCGACAAATCAATTGAGATTGTTTTTGGAATTCGCCCAATTTATACAGCTCTCTTTTGAATCATAAAGATTTCGAAATATTCTATTTTATTATTGACCACTGAATCAAATCAAATGAAAAAAAAGCATTATCTCCTCTATAAAACGTGAATTCTATTATCTTTTCATATTTTATTATTATTTGATAGAAAGTATTGTAAATAACTTATGAGACAATCTGACAACAATGTAATAACACCATAAACAGCGCCAACTATATTCAAAACTTTAACTAAATAAGCCATTTTGTATTATAAAACATCTGACAGTTCTCTGAACTTAATTGAATTTTTTTTCAATTCAGTCATCAATAATAATTATCAATTTATAACAATTAAATTTAATTATAGTTATGTCGCAAGTTGCTTTTTTTTCAAAATTCAATTACTCTAATTTTTTTATGTTAATTGTGAATGAATTCCAATAATTAGTATTGATAGCGACATCTGTCAATTTGATTAATAATTAATAGTGTTTACTATTGTGAACAGCTGTTTTCTTGAAATTTAACCTCAAAAATTAAAACATTTTTTTTTTTTAATTTGAAGAATGACGAGAGATCAGGAGTTAATACTGGAAATTCAAATAACTTGAGTTTCTTGCGTGTATTGGCGTGATACGAATGGATTATGTTAACTCGTAAGTAAATTTGTAGATTTTTCTTTTATAAAATTTGACTAAATTTCATTAAAGGATGTTGTCGGTAATGCCATGTTTGAAAAGAATACAAGATTGCGAATTAAAAAATTATTGGAAAGAGAATTTAATAATATTAAATTATCTGAACAGGTTAGTTTTCTGAGAATTTATTTTGTTTAGTGATTTGTGATATTTTCGTGTTTTCCAATAATGATTTTTGGTTTATTTTAGGCCGTAGTGGTTGGTGTGAATATTGGTAATAAATCCGTGCATGTCGCCAGCTCGCCAAATGAGCGTAACATGACACGCAAGACTAGATCCCGTCAGTTACGCATACATTCAGCTTTTCAGTCTGGATATTGTGCTATCTGTCATATACCATATAATAGTCTTGGTGATCATATACAGACAAAACGCCATTTAAAATTAATTGGTGATGATGGTAATTTTATATCATTGAAAGGTTATGACGAACATGATGCATTATTGAGTTTAGATGGAATCGACGCTATTGGTAATTTTTTATATTTATTTTTCATGAACAATAAATCAAATTCTTTGATGATTTTCTCTTGTTAGATGTGAAAAATTGCGACGTTTCCCCATATTTAACTCGAACAAAAATGCCGAGAACAAGAACATCAGTATTAAGTGGTTTGAAAGATTCATCCTTATCACTACCGATAAATAATAATGATTCCGGTCATCATTTACGTTCAAGAAAAAATATAAATTATATGACACCACCATTAGAAGATGATAGCTTAGCTGAGAAACCAGAAATGGTAAAGGAATATCGTGAATTACGTTCCAGTTCACGTTTATTAGCAGTAATTTATTAAAAGAAAAATTATATTGTGGAATTTTTCACTTATTTAATGTTGATATTTTAGAAATTGACGGATCAAATTGTTGCAACATCAGATGAAGTATGGAATAGTGGTCGTCCAAAACGGTCATGTAATCGTCAACGTATATCAGCTGATGAACGTTTAGTTGCTGATAATAAAAGTTACTATAAAGTTGAAGTATTACCATCAAAATTACGTTCTGGTATTCATTTACAATGTAATCAACATAATGATAAACGTCCAGAAACACCAATACCACCATCAATAACACGGCCGTCACAACAACATAGTGATAAAATTGACGATAAAGGTTTCATAGCAAAATTTAAAAAAATGCGTAATTCAGAACTGGTACGTTTGAATAATGAAGCTGAAAATTTTTTATTTCCAAAAAAAGATGAAAACGGTGATCATGAAGGTGATGTTGATAACGATAGTGATAATTGTGAGAAAAGTGAAAGTAATGAAATTGACGAGTCAAAATTAGATAATAATTTAATGAGTAATGATAGTTTTAATAAAAACATCAAATTAGAAGATGATGAATCTCTACATAGTACAGGTTCTGATGGTAAAAGTAAAAAACGACGACGTACACATGCTGAAGCCTTCATCATGGATAATCAGAAATATTATAAATTTGAAACACCTGGTTCCAGGTTAGTAATTAATTATTATTAATATTTCAATATCTAAATGATGATAAGTTGTTACAGGTTACGGTATCAAGGTTCCTATTTATCACCAGTTGGATGGAAATCGAAAAATAATGGTGTTATTATTGATAATAGTGCAAAAGAAACAAATCATGATATAAAAACAACAAACAATGAACAAAGTGCTCAATTAAATTTAAATGAGATAAATTTCTCATTTGAATATGTACCAGAAGATGAAACGTGGTATAAAACATTTCGACGGAAAGATACAGGCGATGAAAAATATATTTTTTTAAATGATGATAGTGAGTGTTTTTTTTACACTTCTATAATTTGAGATAAACTTATTTTATGTGATCAATTTTTAGATTACTGGAATCCATTAATACTTCCTTATCAATTGGATTATGTACCACCATTAGATCCAAAAACTTGTCTAACAACTTATAATCAAATAAAGAAAGTTCTTATAGAGCCTATATCAACATCAACATCAGTTGGTCCAAGTACACCAGATCCAAATACAAGTAATTCAGTTTCAAGTATCGACTTACCTTATACACAAGATGAAGATAGTAAAATTAGTACAACAATGACAGAAATTAGTTCAGCAAGTACATTAGATGAATTAAATCCAGTTGTAATAGCAAGTAAAAAAAGAAAAAGGATGTCTGATAAAACAAATGATAGTAGTGGTAGTAATGGTAAAAATCCAAGAAAATCACCAAGACAACATGCATCAACATTAGCAATATTAAGTAGTTTAATACAACAAAGAAAACGTAAATCACGACGTGATTTAAATTCGAAAATATTACCAACAATTGTAGAGGAAGATCAAAAACGACAACAACCATTACGAAATTCAAGATCACCACGACATCAACGTTATCATCACCGACGGCGCCATTTACAAGATCAGCAAGCAGAAGATGAAAAACAACAAAATCAAATCGAAAAAGTCGATTATTTTGTAATAGCTAGAAATTTAGAAGATGAACTTTTAACAGCAATTGATGAACATTCAAATATAACTGAAACAATTAATATTGATGATAATGATGATGATATTACATTTAATAATAATAAAATTGATGTAATTGATTTATTAAATGATTATGATAAGAATCGATTACAACAACAAACAAATCGTGATAATCATAATGGTATTAGTAGTGGTAATTGTGGTAATAGTGTTGGTGTTAATTGTGGTCGTGGTCGTGGTAGACGACGTTTAACAGGTAATAGACCTGGTCGTAAGCCAGGTCGTAAAAAGAAAAAAAATCGAACTGGCTGGCCTAATCGTAGTAATCGTCGTATAATACGTCGTGATCATCCCAAAGATGATGATTTAGATGATAGTACATTAGATTCAATAAGTGTTAATGCTGATGATTCGGAAGACAATGAAGAAATTTGTGAAAATAATGCGACTGATAGTATTAGTAATAATAATAATAATAATAATGATAATCACAAACAACAACAACAACGGTTAAGTGTTAATAATAAATTGAATAGTGAAAATAATAATAAAGATGACCAAAGTAGTGTAGATAATTGTAATAATAATGATAGTGATAGTGATAGAATTATTAAATTGAATGATGTAAATAATGGTGATGATACAGTATTGACAGACAAAGTTGATAGTAATGTTAATTTGCAATATCAATCATATGTGTGTGTACAAAAATTAAACGAAGATTCTGTAGATAATCATAATAAAACAGCAACACCTACAACAACAACAACAACCACAACAACAACAATAACAACGACAGATAGTGATGGTGGTGTATGTCGTAGTACATCACCAAAACGAACGAATCGTGGTCAAAGACGTATGCCAGCATCCCCAAAATCACCAAGAATGTTACGCAGACCAAGAGGTCGATGGTATCGTGAGAGATAAATTATTGAAATAGAAAATATAAATATATATATATGAATATAAATTAATTATCTTATAGATATATTTATTTAATATTGGACTATTATATTGAAATTCAGTTCTGTTCTTCCTTTCTATCTATATCTAATTTTTTTTTTGTTTTAAGATAATTTTATACCAAGTCTGTATTAATTTTTCCATTGATTTTTTTTACTTATTTTTATCATTTGTACATACATTCTTGAATTAGCGAAATTTTATTCCTATTTATATTTGGTCGCTTATTAACTAATTAACAATAAGTTCCAAATCTGCAACAAATTGCGTTTCAACAGAAAATTCAAATAAATATGTTGTTTGTAATAAGTTGCCATTTTTTTGAATTCAAGTACCAACAATTTCAATTTTCGGGATCTGTGACGTCATGTGGGCCCTATAATGATTATACTACTAACAATTAGAGAGCGCTATCAGCATAGATAAATCAGAAATCATGTGCGCCATCTAGTAGTGAATAGTAAAAGTGCAAAATGATTCTATACTTGGACAGAATTTGATCGCTGACATCACTAATTATAATGGCTGCATTACCAAATTCACAAGGTAGTGACTAATTAGTATAATTCAGCGACAACGTAATAAAAATAAAGTCATCAACAAAGAATTTGAATAGTATTTTTCTGACAGCGAATATACACCATACCGAGTCCGAGTAATGGAAAATTCAATTTTTAGTTGAATCAAAAAAAATTGCTCAGATAAATTTCAATTATAGTGCTTGATCACGCCAATTACAGTTATAGTTGTACGATTAGATAATAATTATGATAATAATGATAATAATAGAGCATTATCCCTTCCGTTTCTCGATTTTTTATCCACTCCCTGTATATCCCCACTATCTCAATCGTGACCTCGTCAATTTCCGTCACGAGTCGATCTTGTCCGTTGCCAATATTAAAATGGAGTCTAGTTTACAAGCAAAACGTTTCGTAGTCGTAGTGGCGGTGTATCAATAGCTGACATCCTTTATAATAAATGAAAATTTTATTTAAATAAATTACAATCAATAGTTCGTACAGAATAGAAGAAATTGATAGACTGTCAATACTAGAATCGATTTAAGGTAAAATTTTTGTGTTTTATGTTCATTTAATTATAGAAAATCGCATTTGAAATATTTTTTTTAACCACCAACAATAATAGAATATTGCAGTAATGGCATACATGTTTAGTTTATAATACGCAGGCGTATACTATGCCTACTGTGTTTTTTGCGGGAATGTGTGATAATTCATTTATTATAATTGATTGTTGAATAATAATAATAATAATAATGATGATGATGATGATAATAACAACAGATCAATCATCGAGAATTAAAAATTATTATAGATATACCATTTTTATTATAAAAACTACAAATCTATAATTTTTATCATTTGGTATTCCTTTGTTTTCAAGAAAACTAGCCTACTTGTTTTCGTTCGGATAATTGTTTATTGAATAGATATGGGAAATCAAAAAAAAAGCGTTATTATGAATTGAGCAATTAATAGAGCTTCGATTGTACGTTGTCATATTCAGACTTTCGCTACAATAATTCGATTTTCCTAAAATAAACAAATACAACTTTTGTTATATTGAAAAATAAACAAAAGAAACATCAAGAATTTCAGCACACACGATTGTTATTATTATATCAACATTTGACACCATTATTATTATTTTTTTAAAAAGTTTAAAATTGAGATGGAATAAGGAAATAATAAGCGAATACCTGAATATGACGTCATTTATCATTAAACATACCTATGAAGTACATATGATGAGATAAAAATCTAGTTGAAAATGATTTGAAAATTTTCGATTCTCAGTAGGGGAAATTGATTGTTTAAATTTAAATTTAGACCAACTTTCCTGGGGTTGAAATTGATATTTCGTCAAGATTATTTTCTATTTCCACCATTCTAATAAATGAATAAAGCTATAAAAGATCAGTTCGTTTTTTCATGGTAAAATATTTGTCGAGCTTTTGGTGTTAATTACTCCCTCCTTTTCATCGGTTCTGTAACGTTTTTCGCCCAAGTAACGGATAAATCCAACTATAAAGGGCTCGATTAGAAATTGTTTTCTAAGAGTTTTTATTCTTCCTGTTGTGATTTAAAAAAAATTGTCAATTTCGACAAAATTGATTTGTTATAGATTCAGATTTATTCATCATTTTTTCCTTTTCCTCAAACATCAAATACCCAATTATTTTCGCTCGTTATAAACGATTCTAAAGGCATGGTCACAATAAGCGCGCTATAAGGGAACGCGCAAAATCATGATTGTGTGTGTACGCACAAAATGAACTGAGTCAAGGTGATTTGAGAGTGTTTCATGGTTTATTTTGAACGCACATAAATAAAAATTTTGTTTTTTGTGAGCGCTTAAATCGGACAGATGCACCTTGTTGTGAACATAGCCTTAGATCAAATTGAATTAATCTGGGCCACATCACTTTTTTTCGTGCTGTTGGATTTCAGTTGTTAAATCAACCGGCTAGTGATTGTGTATCGAAAATTGCCAATTAATGACTTGTTCGCTCAATTTTTTTTTCACAATTTATTTAATTAATGACAATAATAATAATGCAAAACTCTAATAGTTGTAATCTGGAATTTAATAATAATTGACCGATATTCATTTAAATTGAATATAATTCAATTCGAGACGGAAAAATGCGAATGATTGATGGAGTTTTCAATTAGAAAGTTTGGAAATTCAAAGAATACATTTTTATTTCTTTATTGAGATATTTTTTTGGAAAAATCAGTATTTCGTAAATCATTTAAATCTTTTTCTAGACTAAAATCGAAAAGTTTCGTTGAAATCAAATTCTACGCCTTTTCGACTTATTGATTTTTATACAGTGTGTTCATAGAGAACGACTTTATTTCGGTCTAAAAAATTACAAAACTTCCAGAATATCCGATTTATTGTTATCGACCTCAAATAGGCGTGAAAATCAAATTTTTTTCACATTCCTAACCGGAAAATCGGTAGATACGAAAAAATATCAATTTGCATAAAAACTTTAAATTCAAATTTCATCAATAACAAATAAATAAATAAAAAAATCAGAATTAATTTACAATTTCTCGATGAAAAATGATGACTGATTCACAATTAGTTGCGTGGGATGGGAGTTTGGTGAGGGATTCGGACTTGATCTGAATATGACCAATGGAAGTGCGTTAAGATAATTTGAGAAAATTTTAATTTTAATTAATTTTAATTGATAACAAGCGGAATAGTTTTTGATTTTTTGGTGTTTTTTTTTTTTGCAGGAAAATGTTATCATCGGGAGTGGTGTTACAACCACCACCGAAAACTACCAATCATCACAATCACAAAAATAATAACAACAATAATAATAATACTAGTAATAATAATAATACGAATGTATCAAAACGCAAGTCAAAACATGATCGCAATAGTCGTAAACGTTCAAAAAGTTTTTCTGGTTGTAATTTAAATAAAATGTTGAGTCAAAAACCTGTACCACCAACGAAATTTCTTTTAGGTGGCAATATAAATGATCCATTAAATTTGAATAGTTTACAAAATGAAGAGATAAATCGTGCAATGAATGCAATAACACCAAAATCATCACCAATACCAACACCACCAAGACGTAAAGGTCAAATTGAAGTTATAATACCACCAAATATACATGATCCATTGAATTTAATTGATTGTTCTAATGATGATGAATATGAACAACAATTATGTAGTCCAATTAAAAGGGGACGTAAGAAACGTTTAAAAAAGCGACGTACAGTATCAGCGTGTTTAGAAAATTTAGAAACAGTCGATAGTATATTACCAATAACAATTGCTAAAACACCAGAAACATCAACTGATTCAGCTAAAATACCAGATGAACTTGACAATACAAAATCAACAACAATACTAACAATTAATAAAAAGGATTGTCGTAGAGACTTGAATCTAGATTTGTCACCAAAGAAGAGGAAATTACAAGAAGATCACGATGGCGATAATGAGAAGAATAAAGATAAGGATAATAACGAAGACAATGGCGGAGATAAATTATTACAAACAACGACAGCAATAACGACAGTAACAACAATAACAACAACAACAACCACAACAACAACAATACCATCAGCTGCGAAGAAATTCAAATATTCGATGGATAAAATCGTTAGTCCGGTTGTACCACAACCTGGTGCTTGGTTGAAAAGGACTACTTCAGTTTCTAAACCGAAGCCAAGACGTAACAACATGGCTAATGAGTTATTACCAATTTTCAAAGAGAAAGATAAACAATTTCAATATGGCAATTATAATAGGTTTTAAATTATTATTAATTAAAATAAATTATTGAAATATTAATTATTGATTTATAAATTTTAGGTATTATGGTTATAGGAATTCCCATACAGATGTCGATCATCGTTTAAAAGTATTTTCACAACATAGGTATTTATTTGAGGGCAAAGATATTTTAGATATTGGCTGTAATATAGGTCATATAACATTATCTATAGCTAGAGATTTTGGTGCTAAAAGTGTTACAGGCATAGATATTGATCCAAAATTGATTGCAATTGCACGAAAAAATGTTAAACATTATGTTAAAAATGCACCATCGCCTAAAATTGGTGATGATTCCATTATTAACAATCAAGATGTTGATAAAAATGATAAAATTAGTGAGTTTTTTCCTATTTCAATGCCAATATTATATGGACCCATTGACATTCCAGGCTTTAACGATAACTATAGTAGGCGCGATTTTCCCAATAACGTTGTCTTCAAAAAAGTAAGCTTATAAATTATTATTAATTATCAATTTAATTGAATTATTTTAATTGTATTTCTAGTGTAACTATGTGTTGGGGGATGATGCCCTTTTAGCTCTCGAGCAACCACAATACGATGTGATTTTATGTTTAAGCGTTACAAAATGGATACATCTGAATTGGGGTGATGCCTGTTTAAAACAGGCATTTAGACGGATGTATGCTCAACTGAGACCTGGCGGTAGATTGATTTTAGAACCTCAAAATTGGTCTAGTTACAAATCGAAACGAAAATTGACTGTAAGTTTTTCAATTATTATCAATTAATAGTTTTTATTAATTATTAATAAATTCTAGGAAACTATTTATAAGAATTACAATTCGATTGAATTTTTCCCGGATAAATTCACAGAATATTTATTATCATCAGTTGTTGGTTTTGCTAAAAGTGAAATTTTGGGCTATCCAAATCATCATGTAAAAGGTTTCCGTAGACCAATACAAATATTTACAAAAAGTACAATGTTTTTAAGTGAACGTTACGAAGCAACACCGAATAATAATTCAAATAATTACGATTTATTAGAAATAAAGACTGAAAAATATGAATCTCAACAAATACAATCAGATATTGAGAAATCCGAACATATTTATTATACAAATATATTGAATCGATATTGTGGTAATTCAGATGAGAATGATGCTGTTAATGAATTGATTGGTGAAGATTTGAAGCATTGCGAAGATGACTGTGGTCAACAACAACAATCACACCAGAATAATAATGATGATGATGGTAATAAGAAATCCGCTAAAAGTGATTTGTGTGATAATAAAAATCAACAACTTGAAGAAATACAACCAATGGATGATAATACTTAAATTTATTATTGATTTTAATACTATAAATCTTCTTTTTCGTACTTTTTTGTTGTGAACAAAATTTGTTGTTTTTTTTTTGGCTTATGTATATATGTATATGCAAGTATTAAATTTTTTCTTTAATAGCAACGGTGTTTTATTTTATCTCAAACAATTATAGGTGTCCAATGAACATATCCTCATCCTTTCAGTAACTTATAGCGCGAGTTCGAAATTTGACTGGCTTTGATGAGACTTAGAAAAATATTCGCAATTCGGCAATAATCTAATCTGTATCTCGCGCGATATGAAGAACAATTTTGGTTATCCACCGGATTTTGAGTGGTATCTTTCAAAACTGTGAAGGACAAATTTGAAGATGGGTTATCGGTGAGAGAATCATGATTGGTTATTTTAATTAGACTCTCTAATATTTTGATATACGTATTTATTTTTAAATCTAATTAAGTATCAATTATCTTCTTTTGTTTTGAATAATCGGAGAAGCTATCATGCAATTTAATTGATAAAGTTCTATAATTATTGGCAGTTTCCGGTGATTTTATATATTATTTAATTAGAAAGTTTCAACTAAATCAAGTGTTCTAAATTGTTATTAACAATATAAAGCTCTAATTTGACAAATGAATCAATTGATTAATCAAAAAAATAACAATTATTCTAGAACATTTGTTCAATTTATCTAATAGTTTTGAGGTATTTCAATCACTTGTTTGGTTCATCAGTACTATTTTAGAGAATTCTTATATGCTAATCGTCGAAGAAATATATAAGAATTATCTAAAACCTAAAAAAAGTACAAATTGGCTGACCTCCGACTCTACTAATTTGAGTGGTAGTGAATTGACGTCATAATTGCATCACTACTACCAAAAATAGTGACGACAGAAAGCCGCCATTAAACCTACACAAGTGTCAATTCAATTGTTTTTAATTATAAAAAATTGAAATGAATTTCCCGTGCGCCATTTTTAGTATTTCAATGAAATAACTTCAAATGAACTTTCATTATTCGAATTGAATTCTTCTGAATCATCATCATAATCATCATCTTCATCATCATTGTCATTATCGTTAAATGAATTATTTCTATAGACTAATTTAGGCAAGTAGAAAAATGATGGTCGTTGTTATTCTTCTGTCAATTCCCATAACATTAATCCAGCATCAGTACCACCAACTGTTACAAGATTGCGATCATTAAACAAGAATCGAGCACAAGCCACTTGGCCGCTGTAAACTTTTTCTTCATTGTATTCGGCTTTTGGACTCAAACACGGATATTTGAATAAACGTAAATAGCCATCTGTATCGCCTGATATTAATAAATCGTGAGCCGCTGAGCGACTAGCCGTACTAATAATTGAAGTCATCGGATAGAATCGATTATTCCAAATACCTGAAATTTCCCGTGGAAATCACTAAAATTGTTTGTATTGTATATGGTGATTTTACCAGCGACCATGAAGCCTACAGTCGAATTGTGCGTGTACCATTTAACGTCTTTCATAGCAATTGGACTCTTTTCCGGTGATAATGATTTGACATCCCCTGGAAATTCGAAATTTCAATAATAAAATTTATGCAAAATATTCGGTTGATTACAGAAAGCTAGATCGTGATCGGCAGTGACGGTTTGAAGGAAATTACTATCAGAGCTCCAATCCATTTGGATTAGGGGCTGCGAACCGCGGATTTTGTTCGATTTTTTGTAAGTGAACCCATCTCTACTGACTCTAAACAGGTATATACTACCGTTTTGAGACGCAATAGCGATCATATCGCCGGCTAAAAATGAATTTGTTTATAGATCGAGATTAATGTAGGAGTTGAGGGCGTACTTGGATTGAATCCGACGCAATTCAACGGGGAGCCACACACTCGTAATGTATTCAATAGCGATCCAGTTTCTGTATTGATAATCAACAGATGACCTTCGGTGCTGCCAGCAGCTAAAGCCACCCCAAATGGATGGAAACTCAACGAGATACACTCGAAAGCGACCTGAAATTGTTCGAATCAATTACTAAATGATCGAAATTGTTGTCGAAATAATCAACTTGTAACGTCCAAATGAACTTATTTTTGCGCCATAATGCGATGTTCTTATCATGGCCAGCTGTAGCGAACACTTCATCGTCAGGATGTACAGCCAGACCCCATAATTGTCGACCATGACCGAAAACAACCTACAAGTCGATATTAATCAAAAAACATGCTACATCATTACCAATTTAAATGATTCACCTGATTGAAACGGCGCTGTAGAGAACCTTCCATTATGTTGTTCTTTGTTGTTCCAACATAAATATTACCATCGTTTCGGCCGGGACGCTGTGGATAAATTGAACGAACACCACCGGCCGCTTCTGGCAACTAAATCAACAATTTTACTCAAAAAACAATATTGTCATCAAATAATACTCACTTTAGTTTCTGTGATTTTCTTGTAATTCTGCAATGAATCCCATGCGACTATTTTGCGATCTTTTTCGCCGCCTGATAGAAGCGTCCCTTCAGACAACATCACCAACGAGCTAACTCCTTTATTATGAGCCTTCAAACAAGACAAGATTCAGCAAAAAAAATCTACTAATCGATTAACTCTCACTTCGTATTCCATTCGGACGAAATAAGCTCCATCACTATCGACGCTATAAACCGTAATGAATCCATCGCTATCTGCTGTGATGACGTCACCATCTTGTTCGAATTGAAGAGAAGTCAATAAGGTTCTTGAGGGCTAACAATTCACGCCTTATAATTCGAGGAATATGAGGTTTGATTGGAATACTTACTGGTTTGATGATATCGGTACGTTCGAAGAACCCATCTTTACGACGATTCCAAAATGTTAAATGGCCTTTTCCGTGGGTTATCATCAAGTTGTCGTCGAGAGGATGGAATACGGCGCCTGTCAACTCCTCTTGAAGAGTCTAACCAGAAAATCAGAAAATTTTCCCTTTAGCAAAAGTACAGTCGTTAGAAGTCTGGGATTCGGGTTTTGAGCCTCAGTCTCGGGCCAAAAGCCCAAAATTTTTTCCAGAGTTGGATAGCGAAAAAAAGGAGGCTTCAGGGAAAATCTAGAGTCGGTTCTAATAGGAGACGAACGAGAAGTTTTTGTATGCCGAACAAATATCTCGCCTCGAAATTGTTTATTTTTGGCATTTCTGCAAGCTGGTCGAAGAATCTGTTCCGATTATTGGTTTATCCTTTGACATTTTCAAAATTCAAAATTTCGGTTGATTTGTATTATGCAAAATTGTAATACAGCACGAACGTTATGTTTATGTAGATTACCCCGAAATTATTGGAAAATTCGTCAATAAAAATTGAATAATTGTTAAACATGAAACTTACCGCAACTTTGCCCAATAAATGGCCCCATTGCCATTGCCAAACGGACAAAATACTTTCACGACCGGCATCCACAGCCAACACATAACTGCCACCATTCTAAAAACAGAAAAAAACTCAAAGGAAATAGTTTTGATTTAGGGCGAATTTTTTACTAATTGGGAAAAAGCAACAGCAGCTACACCAACTTCAAATTCACCCATGCCAAAAACGTATAAAGTTTGTAAAGTTTCCGTACTCCATATCCGGATATGGGCTTGTGTTTTCCGGTTTCGGCCAGCTCTTTGGCCGGAAGCAACCATTTCTCTAGACGGATGCAAATCCATACTGAAAACCAAACAAAAATCAATACACCCCCCATCAGTATTGAATCGAAATTTTCACCATTGAATGTCCTCAGTATGGCCAATATAGTGTCTTTGGGCCTCCTCATCGCGATCGTACATCACCGCTATGGCTGCCACAAAATACAGGAGCTCTCCTGTCGGAAGTACCCATAAATTCCTCCGGGAATCTGTACCACGATAGCCATAACTAGGTGGGTTATTAAGGCGAAATAATGGATTCAATTAAGTTGGTGGTTTATTAAAAGTGGAGAAAACTGTTAAATGCACGCAACTCTTATCAGAATTTGTAAATAACAATTTTTTTTATATCTCGAAAATGGATGATTGCAATATAAATTATAATTGCGACTATCCCACTTAGATTGGAAGTTATTATTTGTAAAATTGCATTTTAGCATGCACTTTATGATTAATTTAATGTCGTTTAATTAAACAAAGGATACACCCATTCTAGTTGCATTTTTTTATCGGGCGGGGTGTTGTCCATTGGGGCATGATGAATTGGCGGATAGAACGTCCGTCTCAAGCCCTTGATCGTGACTCGAACCGGCTCCTCTTTCAATACTTCCAATAAGGTATAATCTAAAATTGATAAAACTCGATTGTGTCTCGAAAGTAATTTGCGAATTGGCTCACCGTTAGTTCGAACAATTTCACTTTCCGGTGCGTATAGAGCCCTAGGACGACTTTTACTTCGAGCCCTACGTTGTTTGCTCAAATCTTCTACAATGGCCGTTTGCGGCAATCTAGATCTAGCCCTACGTACTGGTGATAACATAACACCACCTACACCACCGCCAACACTACCAACCCCCAAATAGAACGTATCGACATCGGCGAATTCGTTACGTAATTGGGAGAAACTGCGTACTTCTTGTCCAGAAACGGTAAACATACGTTTAGCACCGTTCATTTTTAGTACTTGGCCCAGATCTTCGAGGACCTCTTCAAAGGGCTGTGATGTGCGCAAATTCAACAATACGCGACACTAGAATTATGAAAATCAGTTTCACGTTTTCAAGGTAGGTAATAAAAATGAGCAATATCGAGATATCCTGGACTGATAAGCTACAACGATTTCAGCCTTGGTGAGTTTTAGTCAATCTCACGCACCCAAATTTTAAGGGGCGAAATTGTAAACTTACTTGTACAGTGTGGTCCATATTGTTGATAATTCTGATGACTCGACCTGAGCTCGGCTTGATCGGATTGCCGCCACCACCACCTGGTGGAGGGAGATCCGCTTCGACGATCGAAGCCTTCCGACTAGTAGCCTTACTCCAGCCCTGTCCTCCGGGGGCGGCATACCAAATTCCGTTCTTCTTTCCGTAACTAGCGGCCTATGAAACATAATTTTTACTTCAAACACAAAAATTCGATAATAAATTACCATAGTGGGCACTGTTACAACAGCAAAAGGCGTTTCCTCATCAAATTCGAAATCTAACATTTGCGCGAAGACCACTAAAGGCCGTTTCACACAAACAAATAATATAATAGAGCCACCCCTGTTCAATTGCTGTAATTTTTTTTTTCTCAGGCAAGTGACTTCTATCGAATACAAAGAAAGAATGAATGCCGAAGTTTTGACACGAACGACTGTTATTATGATAAATAATGTATAAACTGATTGTGCTAATGAAGAAATGGTGGTGGTGGTGGTGGTAGTGTAGTGGGGGATGGTCAACATGCTAGCGTCAAGGTCACAAATGAAGGGCTGTCCAGAAAAACTGGGGTGCAATATCGTGACCGAGTTTAATTTCTTATCGGCGAATGTTCTCCAGACTTTTTGAACGCAGAAACATGTGGAGAAATTTTATTAGCATATAAAGTGGACCACTATGGCGACAATAACATCATCATTATTATTATTACTATTATTAATATTACAGTTCGATTAACCTGACCTAAAAGCTGCACATAAATGGATCAATGGCCTCTATTTCAAATACGTCGTAAAACTACTTTGGAATCCTTGAAGGAATCCAACAGTTACTTTTTTCAACCACCTAATTACACCCCTACATAAATTAGCCGGATTTGAGGACAATGTTTGGACGTATTATTGGACTCACCACAAGGACAACGGAACAATTCAACAAACATTTTAATAATTGTAGTTGTTAGCAACCCCGTTCCGAGATATGCTCTAATTACAAGAAATTTACATCGTCGAAGGTTGTAAATTAAAATGTAATTTTTTTTTGAAATTGTAACTATTTTTATGACAGTATCGCGTGTAACGCTCAAACCTCTTGTTTATCTTATTAAATAGAGTAATCGGGAATCAACAAACGATCTTTTCACAGTGATCAAGTAAAATTACAATGGAAGAATTGTTAGGGAGCTACGTCTATCTGTCATTCTGGGAAGACTATAATCTCTATTTCGATTATAGAAGGCTTCTCTTTTCTCTCGCTTCAATCCATTAGGAAACTCCTCAATATTGACTGTGAAATATTGAGAATTTCGATTGGGATAATAGTAATAATTGGGGTGGAGCATCCCCATTACTATCGAATCGAATAAATTCCAATCAAGCATAATGATACTGTAATGACTCAACATTGAAATTACGTTGCAGGTGTGTTTGCGGTAGTTTTCTCTTTTTCATATCTAATAAACATTAGTGAATTTCATCTATAGATGAGGAAACGCCTATAAATCGATCATTGAAATTTCCGCATTATTATCCTTGATAAATCTGATAATTCGACGAAATTCAGGGGAATAAACCTCTACGAAGGTTGTACGATTCGGAAAAAAATTCAATGGCACAATCCAACCGACACTGACCTCAAAGCTCAGGAAATCATGAATAATGCCGTCCTTGAATAAGGGAGTTCAGCCCATAATTAAGGGAAAAAATCCAGTGTCTCGTTTCAACAAATTTGCATGTAAAGACGAAATTGTTCACATTCATGGAGAGTTTCTGTAATTCGAAAAGAGATTTTTCCATTTTCCATTAGAGTGATTCTATTTCGAGTGTGATGATTTTGTTTGTGGAAAAAAATATTCTAAGAAAATATCTAGATTTGCATGTAAGTTGTTGAAACCTATTGGACACACGCATAAACCCTTAACGTGCATCTAATAACTTTTATTAAGGGTGGAAAATGTACGATATTTAGGTCACTCTATTAGTTATACTCAATAAATTATGTGTCACCTAGATTTTCCTCCAAAAGAAAAGAAAATTTCGCGGACGATAATAATATCGATTCGCCAAAGTCCAGTCCATTCTCGAGATTCTCGAGGGTATTTTGTTTGATTCAATAATATAATTGATTGTTGGTTTTCCCCCATTTTCTTGATTTGCGTAAATTTCTCTATAAATGGTCAGTCGAAAGTT
Organism: Stenodera caucasica; assembly: GCA_037414795.1. Classification (NCBI taxonomy): domain Eukaryota; kingdom Metazoa; phylum Arthropoda; class Insecta; order Coleoptera; family Meloidae; genus Stenodera; species Stenodera caucasica. Next base: position 32,310 of record JAZBGZ010000078.1, read on the forward strand.
ACAAGTATGTTTACAATATTGTTGTGCGTGCTTATCTCGGCAAGTGGGCGAGGTCACGTGGCAAATAAGCCCAACACAACCATAAAAAGTCCAACAATCTAGACGATCTACTTCGGCTTTTCTTATTGCCGGCCAAAAATAAAAATCGGGAGCGATATTATTGACAATGAGGGATTCATTTGGTCACTTGACTGCTCATTCAACTCTTCGTTCGAAGCTTGACCCAAAATTTTGATTTTCGGACTTTAAGTTTCCATCTAATTATCATATGATTAGGTGCACGCAGAAAGTCCTTGTTTTAATATTATCCTCATTATAATGTTTGTAATGCAAGTGAAATTTCTACACGTCTCTTTTAAATTTTAAATCAGCCTTTAATCTCATAAATAAACATGAGACATGTTTACTGTACAAATAATCAATGCGAAATTTGTCTCATTTTTCAATTACTTGAAACAAAACAACATGATTGGATTCTTACCTTGAACGTTTTATATGACGAAACAACATAAGAGGCCCCATCTTCCAGTTCATCAAGACGAAATTTACGGTCACCATCCATCGAGAAGATGTACCTCGCGCCACGTGGCAAGTCCATGCGCAACGATAATTTATCCAATAGCGATTCCAAATTGACAATATCCCGACCTGGCTTGAACCGGAACTCGATGCCCGGAAAAAATGGATCACCATTTTTGTAGAACAATATCCGGCGAGCCTTCCAATATGATAGATTACTATAACGACTTGTAGCCATTTCGGCGCGACTTTTGGGCCTGGTCGGCTGTTGCTGTGGCGGCGGTGGCGGTATCATTGATGATACATCGCTGATATTATCGGCCATCGTATTCGGGCTGGATGGCCGTGAGGCGGCCGTTTGCCGCCAATACCCGCCACCAGTATTGGCGGCTGTCGATTCGAAATGATGGTGATGATGATGATGATGATGATTGTTGTCGTCGTCGTCTTCGTCGTCGTCTAGATCGTCGTCGTCTGAAAGCGCGTTATTCCCACTTGATGCTAAAGGTGCACTGATACCGTTCGACTGTTTGTCTATGGGGGCGGTGGTTGTAGTGGCGGCAATTTCTTCCAAGACGTTATGGGCGCCATCTGGCGAATGATCAGCGTTATTGGTGGCGGTTGTGGGATTATTAGCGGCGTCTTCGTATTGCTGCATACGGCTGCTGACACGGGACGGAGCCACTGACTAGAAAAATCACGGAAATTATCGATCCCCCGAAAAAATTAAGAGTTTTCTAGGTAAAAAAGCGATTTACACAATTCTATAACTATGCCCACTTCTACTCCACAATAATCCTGGTAACACCACGATAATTGAACGAATTGTGGAAAAGTCCCCTCCCAAAAACCTTTATCAAAATTGCACCCAGAGAAATATTAAACTTGTTGCAATTTATTCTCTCACAATCAACAATAAACATAAAAATGGTGGAGGCGCCGGGTGAATTCTTGTTAATTCCCAAATAAATCGCTTATTATTCCGTCAATTTCAATGGAATTTTGTAAAATCACTATAATTGTGCACCTCAATTATTTGATAACATTGGATTGAAATTTCAAAAATTGTAACTCACCATAATTGCGACTTGATGTATCCGCTTTCATTTACCACGCTGGACTGTTGGTCAACTTCACTGTTTATAAAGTGGCACAATGTTCAACACACAAGGGTCACTAACCCTGTCGAGAGTCGGGGGTAATTTGATGCGAGCCACTATCAGAGAATTTCATCGAATTCCCTTTCAAAAAATTAATAATTTTTCAATTTAATTTCCACTAGTTCTACGTTAGTCGACGAAATTTCTGAATATCTGCCGGCTCGAGCTGCTTTTTATCCTCCAACCATCCAGTTGGACTTGTTGCTCGTGTTGTGTTTATCGACTCCGGTTATACCGGAGTTTGGGTTGGTACAATGATATTCAAAAGTGATTGGTTATTGTCGGCATGTCATCGACCAATAAGAACCGCCACACGGTTAGTGGATTGTATGGATTAGGCTTGATTGTGGTGTAGCGGCCTACCCACAACAAAACAACCCCCTCAATATCGCTACCCTTATTGGGTAGTTTCCGGTTGATGGAAAGTTGGTCGCATTTTCACTGATATTTATCGCGCGCATGACTCACAGGTCCTAGTTCAAGTTTAATCGCACAGCGACAAATCTGTGAAGCAAAATAAATTATTTTGGATCTTCGGGAAATTTCCTGTTATTGTAATTAATGGTAATGAAAGACTCTGTTTTCGCTTTTCTTATTGTTGGTTCGGTTCCGTTGTCGTTTTCATCGCGATTCCACCTTAACTTTGCCATTTAACTTGACGGCCAGATATTCGATTATACAGTTTTTTCTTTTATCAGCACACACATACACGCAATACGTGTTGTTCAATTCCAGCGAAATTTCGTCGCGACTCGAATAAACTAAATGGGGCATTAAAGTCAGCATTAATCAACAACAAGAATGAAATATTCAGAAATAATAATTATTTGTTTTGACAATTTTAGGTCGCCAGATTATCATAATTATTTTGTGAAATTTCAGAAATTTTTTGCGATCGGAAATTTATTACAAATCACTCCAATTTTTTTCAAAATTTATTCAAGCTCTGAAGTTATGAAAAAGTGGATCATTTACACGAAACTTTGAGAAATTACGCCGAAATTTGATAAGAACTTTCAACAGAACAATTACATTACACATCGACTTCCTGAATCTAAATTACAATCGCCATTGAGGAAATTAAATACAAAACTTTTACCTAGATAAATCTAAAAATCATTTTTGACCTCGACTATTTTTTGAATCCAAAACAATCGAATTTGTCCTAGCCCTAAATTTGATCGATGCATTAATGAAATTGATGACTTGAACAAAATATGTGCAGCATGAATTTAGAGCGATAAGGGCGAGGTGCTGTGATTAATCTTGACAGGTTTTGAATACATGCAATCATTTAAATCTATTATTTTTCGAATAGTTGGCACAGTAATGATTTTTTATATTGAAATTGGGCACCTACCATGATTCGATTTCAACAATTGCGCAATATTTTCACTTTTCATTGGTATTAACGATAGCCGTGACCTTCTCAGAACTAATCAAAGCTCTAACATATCATGATTTGGACGTGAAAACGAAAGCTATAAGCTGCATTTATTACCCCGTCCAACGCTCCGATTCAATCGAATTCTAGCCTTGGACTGCAGGCTAATTCGTGAAATAATCAAATAATATCCGGCCGTTTATGCACAAATAAGCTTCTAGTTTGATTGTTTGAGCCTTTGTTTCTCGCTTGATAAAATTTAATGATTGCAGTCGATGAAGTCCAGGATATTGCTGTGCGATTGCAGTAAGTCTAGCTGCTTTATATTTATGTGTGGTTCAGTTTGCGTGTTTGTTTTATGTTGATTTTATTATAGGTAAAGCGTCGATGCGAAATTATAAAGTGAGCCAAAGTCCTTTCGGCCACGCTAACTAACAATCTTTCGGACTATACTGGCTGACCTCATTTTGTCGTCCAATTATGGTAACCGACATTTAAATATTTGATTAATTTGTTGTGTGACTAGTTCTCTTGTTGCTATTATTTCTTGGTATAATGATTCCAGCAGAATAACTATAATTAAGAAAGGAAAGTGTGATACCTAGAAATGATTCTTATTCGGCGATTTAGAAGACCCAAAACTTATTTTACTTCGCTCGAGACCGAAAGTAGCTCATTTTTCGATTTAATTTCTAGCTAATGGTGAAAAAGTAGATCTGGAAATGAAAATGTTCACAACTAAAGGGATTCGATTGTGGTATTGACGTGAATAGAGAAACTGTTCGAGATTCTGAAGAAAAAAATATTCATCAAAATTTTGAAGTTTTGTTGGATTATTCCTTAGAAATATTTTTGGATTTTGGATTTCTCATAAGTTCTCAGGTTATAAAACAAGATTAATATATTTGTCTTTTATTCAAGATTTATGTGAAGAATGAAAGATCTACATCATTTTTATTCTTTATTTTTTTTCTTTTTCTTCTTTTTACATTTCTTCACTGGAGTTTCATCATTATCGCCTGCATTGAACGGAGTTTCTTCGCTTGTAGATTCATTTTTCCGTTTATTTTTCTTCGTAGTACGCTCATCATCTTCATTTTGAATCTTACTAAACTCAGCTTCAACAAAAGATTCATTTTTCTTTTTTTTCTTCCGAGATGGCCCTTCATCTTCTTCAGTTTTGACTTTGTCCTCATTATCTTTGACAGATTTTTTCTTTTTTTTATGTTTTTTAATGGATCCATCATCGACTGTGTTAATATTTTCTTCAACAAGATCAATTTGTTCTTTAGATTTTTTCTTCTTCTTCTTTTTGATAGTTTTTTCATCAATTTGATTTTCTAAATTAATTTCTTGAGCTGTGTCTCTTTGAGAGTTCGTCTTCTTATGTTTCTTGGTGTAACCAGTTTGGCTTTCTGAATCGTTTTGGTCAAGTTTAGAATTTTCTTCAGGTTTGGTATTTTTGTTTTTCTTTTTTTTAAATTGCTGTTTATTTTCTTCAACAACTTCTTTATTCTTTATGTCTGGATCATTTTCTTCGTTTTGATTCCCATCATTCTTGGGATTTTTCCGTTTATTTTGTTTTTTACTCAATTTATACAATTCCCGATTGAAAAATTCATTCGTTTCATTTGTTTTTAATCGTTCAAATACAGCAATAAAGAAACCATTTGTATGATCAATTTCTGGCTTTGCATATAAACATCTTTTACCAATTTCACCAATCTCTAACGAGCCGTAATTAATCCAACTATCATTTAATAAATTCTTTATATCTACTAATTTGAATTGTTTACACGTTTCTAGAACATCACGTACAACAATTTCATTTTCTTCCGGATATATTGAACATGTTGAATAGACAACTCGTTTAACATTTGGGAAATGTGTGAGAGCATGCCGGAGTATAACAGCTTGAAAACCAGTAAGTTTCTTGAGGCGCTTTTCATCGGGCTGATCTTCATCTTTATTGATTTTCACGCGATCAATTATACCTAAAAAAATTATTAATATTCAAATAATAATGATAATAATAAACAATAAATATTTTCACCTGAACCGGAACAACTAGGATCGACTAAAATATATTCCACATTCGGACACTGTTTATCATTAATCGTAGTCACATCTCTATTAATCAATTCAATACAATTAACATTTAAATTTCTAATTATTTCCCTCATAGTTTCATAACGTTTTTGATTTAACTCGACAGCAAAAATTTTACCTGTATTCTCCATTAATGCCGCAATTTGTGTTGTTTTCATACCGGGTGCTGCACACATATCCAAAACACAACTACCCGGTTTTGGATTTAATAAATGAACCGGCAAACAACTCGCCTAAGAATAATATTATTAATAACAATAATAATAATAATAAAATTGAAGAATATTACTTTGTCTTGTAGAATTATTTCGCCGCTTTTGTAAGCGGCATTTTTATAAAATTCGGTCTTTTTTGGAAATACCAATAAATTCGGTACATGGAAATCGATGGTGAATTCTTCTGGTTGTAAATTTGCGATTTTATCGAGGAATTCCTGATAAGATTGATTAGAATTTTGTAGGAATATCCATCCATCATTACAAAATTTATCAATTATTTCATTAGTAGTAGTGATCAGTGAATTAACTCGCACATATTTCGGCTTCTCGACTGGAATTTAACAGAGTTCAAAATTAAAAACAAATTGGGATTGTTGCAGATATAGCGTAAGTGTCATCATTAATAAAAATCAAATCTCCCTCGAATATAATTTATTTATGAATAAAAATTTACACTTACATTATATCTACAATAAGCAATACAATCTTATAATTTTGAATAATTAATCATCTTTTTTAGCATTATCGTCTTCAATTAAATTGCCGCTATCATCGTATTCTCTCTCATGATATGCGATATAAGCATATCCGCATATAATCAAATTAACTGTGATAACAGCTGCGAATACAGACCATGCTGTATTTGAATAGCCAACAATATGGAAATAATGTTGTAAGAAGAATCGTGTACCAAAAAATACACCAAATGGTAATGTAAACATTAGAAAACTAAAAAATAATAACAATCCTAAAGCTTTCGTAGCTTGTCGTGTATGCGGTGGTAATAAATCGATTGTTGGTAGCGGACTAACTTCATTATCCATTGTAAATACTGAAACAATTGAAAATAAAAATTATTACCTTGCTGTGTTTCATATGAATCATCTAAATCATTAAGATGCGATTTCAAGATTTGTTGATAAGCTAGTATAGTTTTTATCGGTTTAGCTTCACCATAAAGCTGTTTTTTACCCCATAATAATTCTGTTATGAGAATGCGAACTAGCCATGCATTCAATCTTGGCTCTTTTATCAACAACTGCGATTTTTTCAACAAATAATCTATATCTTTACTACGTTGAAATGTTGTGATAACTAAAGAGTATAAGGCTTTTTTATTCTGGAATAAAATCAATTAGAAACAAAACAAAACATCTATCATAGAGAAGCATGATTGAACATAACCTCAAACGTACAGTATGTCTATCAGCGAATACTAATTGTTTTATGCTACCATTACCGGTGTCATAGTCTTCAGCAATTTTTGCAGCTGCTTTATATAATCGTGGTATTTTAATTGAATGAATAAACATTATTTACCTTTGATGTTTTGCAATAATTACGGAGGTATTCTTGGAATTACACCTCACGTCACGTTTTCCAAGTCTACCAATTGGCAACAAAATTACCGAACTACTTAGTTTGATTTCTCCTCAATAACCAAATACTAATAATTATTATAAAAACAAATAAATTATTCTAACAGAAAATCGATGATTTTAGTAAAAAATTGTTGATAATTGTTCGATTTGTATTAAATTGAGTTTAAAAGTCTTGGGGATATTTTTTGATGTTAAGTTTGTATGTTATTGTTTTCATGGGTGTATGACAAATATTACAGCAAGATTAACAATTTTAATAAATAATTGTTGAGAAACAACAACAATTGTAAGTTAAATTGATAAAATTAGATAAAATTTGGAAAAGTTTTGATTTCTCATTAATTTATGGTTAATAATTTTGGAAAAACTTTTCGAATTGATATTTTTTTATTATTATGAGATTGCAATATTTTCAAAGAAAATAGTTACAATTTTGTTATTTATTGGTTAATAATTTCCGTTGAATAGAAGAAAAACTTGTAAGCTGATAGGTAATTGTTGATATTAATATCTATGATTTGTGATCATTTGTTTGTTTACAGTTCCAGTTTTGGTGTAGTTTCTATGAAATTCTCGTACAATAAATTAGAAAACAAAAACATTTAAATATGATTATTTTGGTGTTTTTGTAAATAGTTTAAAGTTACTTGAAAAGATGGTTCCTGAGCCGAATAAAATACCTCGTGAATATCATGTAGATTTTTGGACGTATGATCCAACCGATACTGTAGAATTAACATGTTTGATGCCTAATGGAATTATAATTTTATTGAAAGTCTCCTATAATGCCACCCTTACCGAAATTAAATGGGTTCGTTATAGTAATAATTATTTAATTGTTGGTTAATATTGATTGTGATTTCTCAGGATTTGTGGGAGGAGGCGGCCAAATATCCTCTCCATGGCAAATTACACGATATGTCCGTGTACGTATTCACCTGTATCAATCTTATGGCCGAACGTGAAGAACTACATGATGAAAGTCGTCGTATATGCGATGTGAGGCCAACATGTGCTGTATTGAAAATTGAGTGCCTTGGTAATGAACCAGATAATTCGGTCAATGTTCAAATTGGTCATTTAATCGGACGACGTATGAGTTTATTTCTATATTATAAATGTATAAATAATGTTATCAATATTGATAGGTGTTCAAGAATTCGATTCTTTGAATAATCCGGAAATCAATGATTTCCGTTTTAAAATGCGTAAATTAGGTGACGAAATTGCTCAGTGTCGTACGAAATTCTCATGGCAAGAGAAACTATATTATCAATTTCCACCTAGATTATGTCCACAAGATAAAGTGTTTAGTGATATGCTTAGTCAAAATAAAAATATTAATATTACAACAAAATTTGAAAATAACGAGGTAAAATTTATGACTGCATAATAATAATTTTATTGATTTTCTCTGAAAATTTCCAGACATCGTTCACATTTAATGTTCCAACTAATATCAAACCAAATAAATTATTAGAAATGATATTAACGAAAAAAGCGAATTTATTTAATATTAGAAACGAACGCTCTAGTGATTATGTATTGAAAGTTTGCGGACAAGATGAGTATTTAGTTGGTGATTGTCCAATCACACATTTCCAATATATTCAAGATTGTTTATTGAAAGATGTAACGCCAACTGTTGTTACAGTTATGATTGAAAACGTACCAGGTAGATTCACTTGTTATTATTCACTATACGACGATCGTCAGTTAATCGAATCTCAGAAAATGAGTTTTCGGTAAAACCAGAAATTGAAAATATTTACATCGAATTCAAAATTTGCTGAAATCTGCAAGTACGAATTTTTAAAATGAAAGTTCAAATACTTTCCGAGATTCGGCTAACTGATGGTTGTCGTGAAACACTTGTATTTGTTTAACATTTGAAAATTTCCAGTAATTCCTGATAACGATTATGAAAGTGTTGAAAATTTCGATAAAAAACTCCGTTCCTCATATTCAACATTAACATTACGTAAAAAGGCGAAACATAAATCATCGTGGTCTATAACAGAGAGATTCAATGTTACTGTATGTACAGTTAGTGGTTTGAATTGTGATATGCGTAAGACTAATGAGGTAGAACTTGATCATTCAGCAAGAAAATACATCTGAAATCTGAGAACCAATAGTGCATAAGAAAATGAAACTCTACCTTTTCTTATTTTAATTGAGCCGAAATTCCCAAGCTCAACTGTCTATTATTTTGTTATGAAATCCAAAACAAATAATTTAACACGTAGTTTCCTTATTGATTATTCAGGACTCTCTCTGAAATGATCCATTTTTATAGTTTCAGATGTATTTTCTTCTCTTTTTTTTTTTTTAAAAAAAAATCATTTTTATCGCTGTAATAAAATTCCAGATTGGTATTCAAGCTGGTTTATTTCACGGTGGCAAATCATTATGCGAACGTCAAAAAACCAAAATACAATCAATAAATGAAAAAAATGAAATCGATTTTAATGAAACATTAGAATTCGATATACAAGTATGTAATATACCGCGTAATGCGAAATTATGTTTTTTTGTTTATGAAGTTCCTAAAATAATGAAATCAACAAAAACAAAAAAGTATAACATTAATAATAGTAGTAATAATAATAATAACAATAATAATAGTAGTAATAATAATAAAGATAATACACAATATACACCGATTGTATGGGCAAATACGACAATTTATGATTTTAAAAGTCAATTGAAAAGTGGTGCTATGACATTATATATGTGGACATTTGCTAATGATACAATGTTTGAAGATAATTTTAATACATTAGGAAATGTTGTTAATAACCCGAACACAAAAAGTGCAACAGCATTGACATTAGTCTTTAAAAGGTTCTTATCAAAAATCAATAATAATCTAATCAATTAATTAAATTTATTGTAGTTATGCTGATGATCAAACAATTTTGTATCCGAGCGTTGAGTTTCTCTCAGACTATGCTGAGAAGAAACAATTCGAAAATGCAGAGGATGATGAACCGGATATTGAACATTCTTATCGGCTTCTAGTCGACAGTGATAATTTATACGAAGTTCATGAACAAGTTCGTTAAACTTTTATAAGATTGAATTGTTGTGAAAACAGTTTGTTTTAGGATCGTAAGAATTTGTGGTTATTGAAAGATTATTTTAGAGATCATGCACCGGAAGTATTACCAAAATTATTATCATGTATCGATTGGGATAATAGAGAAGTTGTAAGTGAAGTTGTATCATTATTGAAAAAATGGCCAAAATTGCCAGTTGAGAAGGCTTTAGAATTATTGGATTATGCATATCCGGATCAGGAAGTGCGTAGTTTCGCTGTTAAATGTTTAGTTGATGTGAATGATGAAGATTTATTATTATATTTATTGCAATTAGTTCAAGCAATTAAACATGAAATGTATTTTGAAAGTGATTTAGTGAAATTTCTGATAAGTCGAGCATTGAATAATCAAAAAATTGGCCATTATTTATTCTGGCATTTGCATGCCGAATTACAATATCCATCTGTAACAATACATTTCGGTTTGATATTGGAGGCTTATTGTCGTGGTAGTCAAGAACATTTACCAATATTATTGAAACAATTGGAATTTTATGATAAATTGAAAAATAGCCGGGATCACGTCAAAAACAAAAGTAAAGAAAAAGCAAAATCAAATTTGATTGATTATCTATCTGAAGGACATATTGATGAAACAGTCAGAAATCTACGTAGTCCATTAAATCCGAGTATACGTTGTTCGAAAATACGTTTGGAAAAATGTCGCGTTATGGATAGTAAAATGCGTCCATTATGGATTGTTTTAGAAAATTCAGATACAAACGCTGAAGATGTTTATATTATATTTAAAGATGGTGATGATTTAAGACAGGATATGTTAACATTACAAATGTTGAAAATTATGGATCGTTTATGGAAACGTGAAGGTTTAGATTTGAGAATGAATCCATATAATTGCATATCGTTAGAACATAGAGCCGGTATGATTGAAGTTGTTTTAAATGCTGAAACTATTGCCAATATACAAAAGGAGAAAGGCATGTTCTGTGCCACGTCCCCATTCAGGAAAGGCTCAATTTTAGGTGAGTCCCAACTAACAATTAGTAATTCATCGGTCAAAATAATTTTGAAATATTTTAGCTTGGCTCAAAGACAACAATACAACTGAAGCAGCATTAAATAAAGCTATAAATGAATTTACATTATCCTGTGCTGGATATTGCGTTGCTACATATGTTTTAGGAATAGCTGATCGACATTCTGATAATATTATGGTGAAAACTTCCGGACAGGTTTTATTATTTTTTTATTCTCCTCAATAGTATAAAATTGATGACTTTTGTTATAATTCACAGTTATTCCATATTGATTTCGGTCATATTTTGGGACATTTTAAAGAGAAATTCGGTATAAAACGAGAGCGAGTTCCATTCGTTCTAACCCATGATTTCGTCTATGTTATTAATAAAGGCCAAAAGACTACGTTAGAATTTAAAAGTTTTCAAGAATATTGCGAAAAGGTACCTAATCATTAATTTATAATAGTATTTTGATATTGAATCAAATTTTAGGCGTTCTTGATATTGAGAAAACACGGTAGTTTAATTTTATCATTATGTGCAATGATGATATCGACAGGTTTGCCTGAATTGAGTTCAGAACGAGATTTGAATTATTTACGTGATACTCTAGTAAGTTAAATTATTCTGTGTTTTAATTTTCAAGTATTTAATTGAATTGAAAAATTAACTTTAAGGTCCTGGCTAAAACTGAAGAAGACGCCTTAAATCATTTCCGAGCTAAATTCAATGAAGCCTTATCGAATTCATGGAAAACTTCACTAAATTGGGCGTCACACAATCTAGCAAAAAATAATAAAGCATAGATTGATTATTATTATTATTATTGTTATTATTATTATATTTTGAACTAATTTCTTCAAGAGAATTCTTATTTATTTTTGTGTTGCCAAAACCTTTAAAGTGCCAATAATTAAATAATTTATATAATAATAAATAATAATAATAGTAAGGATAATTGGAATGAAATAATGCCGGGTATTCATTATAATTATCTGAACAATTTCAACATGACACAACTGCTTGGATTTGAAGAATAAATAATTGAATAAGCAGAAATATAATGTAATATTTATAACGATGTACAAAACTGTTTATTTTTCAGTTTCTCTACTTTATGATTAAAAATTGAAATTTTTAATATTTATATAATGGTAATCAAATAATGGAAGGATTATTGTTAAACTTCATATCCAAATTCTGTAATTTGTTTCTGTAAAATAATCGTTAAAACAAAAGAATAATTAATGCTACCTTACGTGAATTTTATGTACAAATACTGAGTTCCCGTTTTTCTTTTTTTTTTTTTGTAGATAATAAGCGATTTATGATAATAATAAAGATGTGTTTTAATAGCGGTGCTCTTTATTCTTTCGTTTTTTTTTTTCATTCCGATAAAACAACCCAAACTTTTATGAACAAATAAAGATTTTTCATAAGTCAGTTTTGTTTTCGGGCTCCGAAGTCCATATGATTTAGAATGTCTTCATTTCGTCACTACCAAAAATCTGAGTTTAAGGTTTGGATTTTAAAAAAAAAGCCCTTCTGGTTATCGTATCATTTGAAACTTCACTAATCCTAAGTAGTGTCAATTTAAGACTAATTAAGATTAGTGTCAATTCAAGGAGCTCCTGTGAAAGGCTTGACAGAAGGAAGGGCTACAAAGCTAAAAGTTCGATCTCACAGGAGCCGTTAAGAGTTCTGAAAAATCAAAAAATGTAGATTTCCAAAAGACGCTTTTTCTCCATAATTCGGAGCATTGATGTCTAGCAATTGAGAAGCTCTACAAAATTTCCGATCAGTCTCTCATAAATGAAATACATTAAATCGATAGCCGCCGTTTTGAGACCACTGTTATAACTAGAAACCGATAACTGAAAATATACTAGTTCGAGGGTAGAAATTTGATATAATGATCAATGAACTAATCATACAACTATCAATTTACAAAATTTTTCTATTTAGAAATTCTTATTCTATCACAGTTTCAACATTAAATACATTCACTAAAATCTTTTGGATTACTAATTGAAACAAAAGATAAGATTTATCTAGAATTTATAAACAATAATCATAATAATAATAATAATAATAATAATAATAGTAATGATAATGAATTACTGTGTGCTTTTTTTAATCTAATTTAAATAGAACTAAAATGGAGGAGACGTTACCGTTGATACAGCGATCGTCTAATGGCGACTTTCAAGTAAGTAATTATCGATTATAATAAGTAAATTAATTAGAAAACATCCAAAAATAGATTCATGATAGTGAAGAATCAACATTAACGTTACCGTCATCGTCATCATCATTATCAAGCAGTTGTTTTATACCAATTTATGGTAGTACATTACCGATAGAAACTAGAATTAAATCAACCCATCGCAGTATAACTTATACATGGCGCGATTTAAATGCTTATACGCATAATATCGAGAAGAGATGGTTCCGTAAAGGACAAACAAAATCAAAACAAATTATAAAAAACGGTAATTATAATTATCGTTGGTTTCAATTCAAACGTACACTATTAGCGTGATGACTATGTTGTCATAGTAACTGTCATTTTCATTGCCTAGCAACCGTTGTGCTTTTTAATTAGCTGGTTCAAATTGATGTTGTTTCATTGGGTGTACTTTTGAATTGGAATGAGCGGTGTGTTTGAATTGCGCTTAAATAATTGATTGTGAAAATAGTGACAGGTATCGCTTATCCTGGTGAATTGTTGGCGTTGATGGGTGCTAGTGGTGCTGGTAAAACCACATTAATGAATGCATTAACGTTTCGTAATCCATCCAATTTGAGTATAACTGGAATAAGATCGATAAATGATATTCCGGTGACTTCGAAATTATTAGCAAATCATTCAGCTTATGTACAACAAGATGATTTATTCATTGGTAATTTAACAGTAATTGAACATTTAATATTTCAAGCGTTTGTGCGAATGGACAGAAAAATAACGAGAAAACAGCGTTTAGAGCGTGTCTATCAAGTGATTGATGAATTATCATTGAATAAATGTAGAACAGTTCAAATCGGGCAGCCAGGTATCGAAAAAGGTATCAGCGGTGGCGAAATGAAACGTTTAGCATTCGCATCGGAAATTCTAAACGACCCATCGATATTATTCTGCGATGAACCGACATCCGGCCTGGATTCCTATATGGCATATAATGTGATAAGCGTCTTGAGAAATATGGCGGCCAATGGTAAAACAATCATCTGTACCATACATCAACCATCGTCGGAGATCTATGCGATGTTCCAAAAAATTCTGCTACTATCCGAAGGGCGGACGGCTTTCTTGGGCACACCGGAAGAAGCCTACCATTTTTTTCAAGAGTCCGTTCCTTCTATAGTTACCGGAAATTTGCAATAGTAACCGATTTTTTTTTCTAGAATTGAAGCTCCATGTCCGAAAAACTACAATCCAGCCGACTATTTCATCCAAATTCTGGCAATTCATCCCGAACAAGTCGCATCGTCTCGGGAAGCGATCAATACAATTTGCGATAAATTCGAAGAATCGGCTATTGGAAGAAAAATTGCCGAAGAATCGCATAGAACTGTAAAATTATTCCGGAACTTATTGGACTGTTTTGAAAGTTTGTAGCTTCAACTCTGTAGAGTTTTTACATAGGGGAGAGGGGCGAAACGTGATTAATAGGGTGTGGAGAGATTCGTCTCATAGCGGTCTACCACAATCTTATCCCTTAATTCGGGGCGCTTTGATTCACCCGAAATTTTTACGCTACAAACCTTCAAAACGCCCCTAAATACCATTCAAGAAATTCTAATTTCAGGCACAAGACATCGATATTGCCGAAATTCCAGTCACTGAAACCTTATCGAATCAATCACCGTACAAAGTGGGCTGGTTTTCTCAATTTAGGGCCGTTTTATGGCGATCTTGGCTGACCGTGATCAAGGAACCGAAATTGGTTCGAGTGAAACTCATACAGACACTTGTAAGTTCCGTTTCTCCCCAATGTTAGTACCGAATATCTAGTCAAAATTTTTCAGTTAATCTCGCTATTGATCACAATTATTTATTATAATCAAAAATTGAATGCTGAAGGCGTCATGAACATAAATGGTGTTTTATTTTTATTCATCACAAATATGACGTTCCAAAATTTATTCTCAGTGATTCACGTAAGTCCGGATTCCTATAATCGGCTTTTGATGATTTTACAATTTTTGCAGATAATCTGTTCGGAGTTGCCGTTATTTTTACGGGAACATCGCAGCGGTTTGTACCGTTGCGATGTTTATTTCTTGTCGAAAACCTTAGCAGATCTGCCGATTTCGTTTGCAATACCGACTTTATTCGTCTGTATCGCTTATTATATGATTGGATTGAATCCATTAATCAAACGATTCTTCTATCATCTATCGATAATGATATTGATTTGTAATATTGCTTTGAGTTTTGGCTATCTGATTTCCTGTATTGCGAATACGGTCGAAATTGGTCTAGCTCTAGCACCACCAGCTGTTATACCGTTCTTTCTCTTCGGTGGATTCTTCCTCAATATTGAGTAAGTGTTTTGGGGGAATTTGAAGACAAGTTGGGGACCAACGAAAAGTTTTTGGCATCTGGCGGAAGTCGTGAAATACAATTTTGAGTGTTGACTGAAAACTCCTAAGTACTCAGGCTCGGATGTAGAGGTGGATAGGTGCCCAGCTGTTTATAGAGTTGGGGCAACAATGGATTAATCAAAAAATGGAGCCTCAACTGTCAAAAACTTTGGATCCAGTTTGAGGAGCAATCAACTCCTCGATCTAATCTTTTTTTCTCGAATTAACAGCATGCTCTCTAAATTTCAGCTCGATTCCGTTCTACTTTCAGTGGTTATCCCATTTGTCATGGTTCAAATATGCTAATGAAGCTCTAATGATAAATCAATGGAATGGAATTGATAATATTGAGTGTCCATTAGTTAATTTAACATGTCCACGTAATGGGGATATTATATTGGCGACTTACAACTTCAAAAAAGTATTATTGAACAATTATTAATTAACGAATCCAATAAATTGATTTTCGTAATTTTCAGGATAATTTCATGTATGATATTTATGCATTATTGATATTAGCAATTGGAATCAGATTCATCGCATTTTTCATATTGTTAATTAAATCATATACCTCTAATAATTAATTATTTTTATAAATTTGATTGAATAAAATTTTTATCAAACTTCAACAATCTTTCTATAAATTCATCGTTCCTTTCATAAAACTATTCGTTGAAGATACGTTAACGTTACATTAGTCTCG
Source organism: Stenodera caucasica (assembly GCA_037414795.1). Taxonomy (NCBI): domain Eukaryota; kingdom Metazoa; phylum Arthropoda; class Insecta; order Coleoptera; family Meloidae; genus Stenodera; species Stenodera caucasica. The sequence continues at coordinate 48,455 of JAZBGZ010000078.1, forward strand.
ACGTTTACGTTAACGCTAATCTCTCGATTAATCAAAATTATGTTGAGTTTTTGAAAATTTCGGCGTGGCTGGCGCTTTTCTATTTGCCGAAACAATGGAAATATTCGGAGAAACGCTGAAATGATGGAAAAATTGTGTTTCTGAAAAATTATTCGAATCGAGAGTAGGGGAAAATCCAGAGGATTATGAGGGTACTGACACTTTGTTAGCTTCACGTTTTCTTTACATTTACTTGTTTGGTTTGAACAAATATTGAATTTGAGCGTAAAAATTAGAATTCTTCCTCA